>WSXT02235948.1:0-15939 GCA_011762715.2 Neuroterus valhalla
AAATTACCTTCCGGAGAAAATGATAATTTTATACAAAAAAATTCATTTTTTCAACAGAATATAAGAGTTTTCATCGAAATAATTGAATTTTCAATTCAAACAAGAAAAGTAACTTCCGGAGAAAAAGATAATTTTATATAAAAAAAATCCATTTTTCAACAAAATATAAGAGTTTTCAGCGAAATAATCGAATTTTCAATTGAAACAAGAAAAGTAACTTCCAGAGAAAAAGATAATTTTATACCAAAAAATCCATTTTTTCAATAAAATATAAGAGTTTCCATCGAAATAATTGAATTTTCAATTCAAACAAGGAAAGTAACTTCCAGAGAAAAAGATCAATTTATTCCGAAAATCAATTTTTCAACAAAATATGTGAATTTTCAACGTAATAATTATTCAATCCATAAAGACGAATATTCATCCAAATAGTTAAATTTTACCCTAGAAAAGATCATTTTCCAATAAGAGTAAAACAGTTAAATTTCCATTTAGAGAAATCAATTTTCAACCGAACTGATGGATTTTCAGGTGGAATGATGAATCTTTATCTGGAATAAATGTATTTTTTGCAAAAAAGGTGAATTTTCAGCCATCAATATTAATTTTCTACAGAAGAGGCGACTTTTCAACAAAGGAAATAAATTCTGAAAGAAATAGTTTAATTTTCAAATTCAAAAATCAATGTTCAACTAAATACTTAAATCTTCACTAAAAACAGATGAATTGATTTTCAATAAAGTAGTAACATTTTCGAACAGAGATGGCTTTTATAATAAAATAATGCACCTTCAACAAAAAAGTGTAATTTTCAACCAAGTAGTTCATTTTTCAACTAAAACAGGATGAGTTCTCAATGAACAATGTGAACAAGTTTTTAATATAATTTAGAAATATTTCTCATTCGAAATACTACTCATCCTACTTTAAAAACTGTTTGAGGTACTTTCTTCATTTAAAAATATGAAGAGGGGAATTTCAAATTTTGACGAATTTACAATTGGAAGAGCAATTTTCTGGATTTCCTCTTTTTTCAATTTAAATACTTGAATTATTCGACCTCCCTGTCTCAAGTCAGATGAATGATGAGAACGTCAATAGAACATGAAAAAATAATACATTTTTTTTCTGAAAAAATTGAGAAAATGATTCGTCCTCCATGTTTGGGCTATCATCAATTCCATTATACAAACTTCGGTTTCAATTCATAGGACGAAAGCGGTCATTTCTCGTATTTTTACGGTAAACTTTTTAATTGTCTAGGTTGAGACAAGAAAATTCCCGGTCATTTTCCGGTTTCCCGGTCAAGTCGCTACCCTGGAAATATATTGAAAATAAACATCAGAAACAAAGAATCAGGGTTCTGGGTTAAAAATAAAGACTCTTGAAGGCTCAAATTTGTTTAAATTGAAACTTCTATACGCGCGTTGTAAACTAACAAAGCGATCACGCTCTCAATGAAACATTGATGGTCTAGATGTACAGTGTACACTCTATCCTCTCCCCCTCCACTGTCTTGCCCACTCCTTACGACGCAGTACGCAAACCCGCAACGTACTTCGTGCGTTATTGTTAGGGTTGGTTCATAAACTACGCTACCAATTTGGGGCCATTTTTGGCCCCTAAAATACGAATTTTCAAGAAAAAAGCTGAAGTTTTTGATAAAAAAATGAATGTACCAAAATAAAATTATAGTTGAATTTCTAGTTAAAAAAATGAATGGACCAAAATACGATTATGGTTAAATTTCCAATAAATTACATAAATTCTGAACAAACAATAGCTGGATTTTCAAACCAATAAGAATTTTTTTTTTTAAATCTCATTTTCAACCAAGAAATAATACTTTCCTGATAATTCTGATTTTCAATTCAGAGGGACGGGGTTTTTCATAAAATAGTTCAATTTTCCACCGATTAGTCAAATTTTCAAGTGAAAAAGATCAATTCTCAACCAAACGTAGAATTCTCCAATTTTAAGTTTGAATAATTAACTCGTAACAAAATTTAAGAAAAATTTTCAAATTGTTCAATTCAAGTAATCGAGACGAATTTCTGGAAAATAGTTGAATCCTCAACCAAAAAGATATATTTTTAACTGAAGACATGAATTTTTAACCAAATTGTTAAATTGCAAACCAAAAGCTTGAGTTTTCTATCCAAAAGATGAATGTTCTACTGGAAATGACGCATTCACAATCAAATCTATGACAGGCAGAATAGTTTAATTTTCAGAAGATAATTGAACTTCCTAAGGAATATGTAGTTGAATTTTCAACGAATTACCTGCATTTTTGACCTACAAAGAATTTCCAAATAAAAAAAAAAATTAGTTAAACAAAAATAGAATACTCGAATCACTTGAAAAATTACTTTCGTAGAGAAAAAAAACAAATAATTTCGAAAAATTAAATGCAACGGAAAGAGAAGAATTTTTAACAAAATAGTCAAATCCCTAATCTTTATGGAATATACCAATGTTCAACAAAGAGAGATCATTTTCAACAAGAAAACATGAATTCATGAATTTTCAACCTAATAGTTTCATTTTGAACTGCAACGATGAATTTTCTAACAAGAAATACAAATGTCAATGACCAATATTATTTCTAAAAAAAAAAAGTTCAACAAAATATGTTGACTGAAAAAATTGGTTGAATACGTAGCCAAATAGTTCATTATTTCACATGAAAAATTTATTTTCCAACTGAATTGTTGAATTCCCGAGTCAAAAAGAGAAATTTTATACAGAAGAGTCGAAACTCTTAACAAAAAAAAATGTATTCTCAAAAAAAATCGTAACAGTTCATATTACAACCAGAAGATATTCGAATTAAAATTCAAAAACTTTCAAATTCAACCAAGAAGAACAAATTTTGAAGAAAATAGTTAAGTTTTCAATCAAAGAGATGAAGTTTAAATCAAAATGAGTAATTTTCGGACAATAATAATACGGAATAGTTGAAATTCCCATAAAAAAATTAACTTTAAGCCAAAAATAAAACAAATTTTCAACACAATAGTTAAAAATGCAACGGAATAGATGAATCTTTTGTCGAAGAAATGCATTTTTTTAAATGTAGATAAATTTTGGACCCAAAAATATGATTTTTTGAGAACATAAATAATGACTAGAGTCAAAGACGAGGTTTTAAGAAATTTTCTGAAAATAATCAAATTTTAAAACAAATCAGTGAGGGATTATATTGAACCTCTGTAACAAGTTTCTTCGAGAATGCTGATGTAGGCGAACAACTCACATCTACAAATTCAAAAGGAAGTCTTGAAAATTAAACCATTGTACTTCTAGGTTGGACAATTCCGATTAAAACTGAGAATTGAGAGAAAATCTGGTCAGAAAATGATTTAAAGCCATTTCATGCGTTGATCCAGATCCAGTGAACACTTTGTATATAAAATCAAAATGTGCAATAAAGTACTAAATAATAACAGAGAAACATAAAGAATTCAAATAAAAGTAAAGTAAATCCGGCGGACGATTTCAAATTCTCGGTCATTTCCCGGTTCACATTGCAAAAAAAATCAATTTTGAGAAGAATAATCCAATTTTTAACAAAAAATATCATTTTTTTACAAAAATTGAAACAGTTAAACTAACAATTGAAAAAATCAATTTACGATAACAAAAAAACAAACATATTTCCTACAAAATAGTTCATTTTTCAACCAATGTGATGAATTTTTAAATATCATTATGAGTCTTCAACCAGAACAACAGTTATATTTAACTGGAGTACTTCAATTTCCAACATGAAGATGAATATTCAAACAAAAATATTGATTTCCAAAAAGAAAGAATAATTTCATAAGAAAAAATATAAAGTTTTAACAGAAAAGTCGAATTTCGAAGTCAAAAAATAATTATTTTCAACCAAAAATGGAACAGTAACATTTTTGGTTAAAAAACCCAATTTAAAACAAGCATAAGTGCTTTATACTCAAAAAAAGAATCTTTAACTGCAGGAGTCAAGTTTTCAAACAGATAAATCAGTTTTTACTGAAAATGATTATTAAATGAAAATATGATTACTCAAATTTTAAACTAAAAAAATTTCTTTGAACTAAACAAATAGATTTTCAAAGGAAACTATGGAATTTGCAATTGGAATAAGTTAAATTTCCAGTTAAAAAATTATTTAGAACAAAAAAAAACTATCTTTCAAGAAACAAACAAAGCTGTCAAACAAATTATTATATTTATGCAAAAAATGACGAAGAATGAAATGAAATTGTAAATTGTAAGCTCAAGTAGTTGAATTTTAAACCAGAAAGACAAATTTTTAACTGAAATGATGAACATTTAACAAGAATAGCTCAATTTTTAACAAACAATTAATTTTCAACCAAAAAATACAATTTTCCAACAAAATGCTTGAAATTCGAACCATGAAAATAAAAATTTTCAAACAAAAATGGAATAGTGGATGTTAACTTAAATGTTAACTACTGTATAACTTGAATTCTTGACCGTAAAGAAGAATTTTTGAAGAAGTGTATTAACTTCCGAAGAAAGAGATTGATTTTCAACCAAATTGATAAATTTTCAGGTATAATGATGAATGTTCAAATGAATAAATGTATTTTAAGCAAAAATATGCATTTTTGACCATAAGATTCATTTTCTACAGAAAATTCATTCTCAAAAAAAAAGTTTAATTTCCAAATTAAAAAATCAAGTTCAACTAAGTACTTGAATTTTCACTAAAAAAGATGAATTGATTTCTCACAAAGTAGTTGCAATTTCAACCAGAGGTAAATTTTGAATCGAAATAATGCAACTTTCACAAGAAAATTTAATTTTCAACAAACAAGTTTGATTTCCAAACAAGTGGTTGATTTTTCAACTAAAAAAGGATGAATTTGCAATGAACAATGTAAACAAACTTGAAGTACTTTATTTATTTAAAATTAAGAAGAGGGAATTTTAAAATCGCGAAGAATTTTGGATTGGAGGAACGATTTTTTAAAATTCCTCTTTTCTGAATCCAAATTATAATTAGTTCGAATAGTTCTCGTTCCATGTGAAAAATTTCCTGCTCCAAGTGAAATTATACTTCCTCACTGAAACTCCCTGCCCTATAATAAAAGCTATAATTATTTCCTCAAATTCCCTGTCCCAAGTCAGATAAATAAGGAAAAGCAAATAAAAAGTGATGAACACATTTTTTTGAAAAAATGAAGATAATTATTCTTTCTGTAGGTTTGGACTGTCATTAATTCGATTATCAAATTTGAGTCAGCTAAAAAAATCTCACAGAGCAACAAATTTGCAAAACGCTTTTCTTACAGTGGAAAAAGAAGAAATTTTTCCTCTCATGACGTACAGATATATTTAAATATTTTGAGAATCAGATCAAAGAAGCGTTACATTCTTTAAATCAAATAATAAGATATCTTTCTGATTCATAAAAAGAAAGCGGTTATTTTTCGTATTTCTTCGGTAGAATTTTTATTAGTTTAGGTTGAGTCAAGTAAATTCCCGGTTTTTAATGAAATTCCCAGTTTTTTCCCGGTCAATAAAATTCCCGGTTTCCCAGTCAAGTCGCCACCTTGTAAGCCAACAATTCAATCAATTCTAACCACCCTTGGATATTTACGAAAATAAGATCTTTTCATACATACCACTAGAATATCCAAGATTGGGTGAATCAGGACAGCTCGTCGAGACACTTGACATTCCATTTGCAGTTCCTGAGGAACCAGTAGAAGTTCCCGCAGTCGAAGATGAAATTTGGCGTGTGCTTGAATACCTATGATGATGCCTATAGTGACCTGCTGAGGTTGCTGGTGTAGCGCAAAGAAGATCATTGAGGATATGGATGATAGTGCTAATATCCCTCTTCGGTCTTCCATGGCGATCTTGTAAAGCTGGATTCAAAGTTCCACTGAAGGTTCCAGAATAAACACCCTTTCCATGATGGTGCATGCTTTCTATTATCGCTCCTTGCCTACGTCTCGCGTTCTCCTGAAAAGGAAAGCAAACTGTATAGTAATTCTGTCACATTTTAGAAATTATGTTCATGTTAACATGAAACAGTTTACTTAATTCTGATAAGGTCGATTTAGTAAGTAAAAAAAAGAGGTCTCTAAACATCAACATCAAATGTACAGCGTGACTCTATTTTTTCATTCGTATTGTTTATTGTTTTGAATATTGAAAAAAGAGTAAATAATCGAAATTCCAAGAAACAAAATTGTATCAATGCATTTAAGATAAAATAAAGGCATAACCACTCGCACAAACAAAAACCCAAGTGACGTTTCAGAAATGTATACTTTTTGTAACTTTTAGCTGAAAGTAGTGTCAATAAAAACGTTTTATTGAAACTTTTGGAACTTCAGCATTTTTAGATATACATATTTATAATAAATATAGATGGGAATCGCCTAATCTATATTCAAAATTAATTTAATTTCGAAAACCACATTTTAGGTCTGCTGGTTCTTGTAAAAATTCACTTTTTACCAAAAAAGATTAATTGTCAAGAAAATGATCAAGTTTTAGAACGAAGAATATTAAACATCTACCGTAAACAGGTGCGTTTTTGAACAAATAATTGCATCTGTATGCCAGAAAGGCAGTACTTTTTATAAGACACAGTTGAAGTTTCAACCCAGAAAGATAAATTTTGTATCAAAAATTTTTTTACCAATAAAGAAGAGTTTTGAATTCAAAAGGACGAATGTTCAAGGGTGCAGTTGAACTGTGGACTCAAAGAGTTGACTTTTCAACAAAATAGTTGATTCCCAACAAAAATGAAAAATCTCTAACAAGAAAATGAATTACTAACAAAAAAGTTCAACTTTCAACAAAAAGGATAAATTCCTTATGAAGTATATACTTCCACATTTAACCGAACATAGCTTTGACATTTTTAACCAATGAAAAAAATGTTCAATTTTAGATGAACAAGAAAGTTAATAAAAAAATACGAATTTTAGAAAATGATTGAATCTTTGACCAAAACATCATATTTTAACCGAATAAACGAAAAGGTAAATTCTCCAGAAAAAAGATTAATCGAAATGTTGAATTTTCTACGAGAACTATAAAATTTTCGAACCAAAAATAATATAATTTTTAACGAAATAGTTTAATCTTTCAACCCAATAAAATTAATCCAAGAAAAGTAGTTCAAGTTTCAACCAAGCAGTTGAATTTCCGATGGAAAATTTAATACACAGGAATCCCAATTATAATTCTCTCGCAAACAGTCATCCTGAGAATTTCGCTGGAGGAAGAGACGTTCTGAGGGGCTTAGAGAGAGGTACTCGCCACGTCCTATTCTCGACCAGTAGAGTGCGTGTTTACGTTGAAGCACTGGCGATTATAATCCATTTGACTATTCCATTTTAGGTGCAAAACTAATTTTCTCGGTTGAAATTTCTTTCTTTTTTGAAAATTCAACTATATTCGGTTGGATTTTGAATTCTTTTGTTCAAATATCATTTTTCTATTCAAGACTCATCTCTCTGGTTAAAAATTCAAGCATTTAGTTGAAAATATTTTTTTCTACAATTCATCTTTTCCGGTGAAAAATTGAGAACATTTACTTTTCTGTTGAAATTTCAACTGCTTTGCGGAAAATTCGCAACTTTGACTAAAAATTAAACAATCTTGTAGAAAATGGAACTATTTGGTTGGAAATTAACTCTTTTATTGAACTTATATTTCTGGAAGATTGAACAAACAGTTTATGAATCTAACTACTTGTCTGGAAATTAATTTCTTTGTCGAAAAATCGATGAATTATATTTTTGGGTTAGAGATTCGTATTTTTAAATTCAAAATTTGGTTAAAAATTTGTTTTTATTTTTTTATTTTTTTGTAGAACAGCAATTTTCTTGGTGCAAAATTCATTTCTTTTTTCTTGAAAGTTTAATCATTTGGTTGGAAATTCATTTGTTTGAAGATTCAAATCTTTGGTTGGAAATTTACATATTTGGTTTTGAATTATTTGTACGAAATTCATTCGGGTCGAAAACTCAAATGTTTTTTAGCAAATATGTAGCTAAAAAAATCAAAATTTTCGAATAGAATGCAACCAATTGATAAGAAACTTACATTTAGTTTTGTTAACAATTTAATTGATCATAAGTTTTGCATTTTGAAACTTTCAAAGTCAGATCGGGGTGGCGATTCGGCGGACGATTTCGAATTGCTGGTCATTTCCCGCAACGCAAACATTTGTTTTTATTCATGACGTTCATTCTTAACATCCTTCAACACAAAAGATCAAAAATTGCAAAATAAATCAATTTTGAAAAGAATACTCTAACCTTCAACATTAAAATATCATTTTTTTACGTAAATGGGAACAGTTAAACTTACAATTTAAAAAACCCATTTACGATAATAACGAAAAACGGATTTTCAACCAATAAGTTCTTTTTTCACCCGAGAAAACGAATTTCAGAGAGAATTTCGGAGAAATTGTCAACAAAAATTTGAGCATTCAAATTTTTAATTGAAGAAAATGGATGCTAAACTGAATAATTGAATTTATAACTGAAACTATGGAATTTTCCATTAGAATAAATAAAATTTTTAGTTAGAAAAAAAAACTTATAAGAAAAAAAAACGACTATCAACAAACAAACAAAAAAACTAACTTTCAAACAAATTATTACATTTTTACACAAAATGATGAAGAATCAAATGAAATTGTGAATCTTTTCCTGAAGTAGTGGAGTTTTAAAACAGAAAGACGAATTTTTAACTGAAATAATGAACTTTTAACTGGAATAGTTCAATTTTTGACGAAAAATTAGATTTCAACCAAGAAATACAATTTTTCGACGAAACGGCTGCAATTTGAACTATAAAAATAAAAATTGCAAACAAAAATGGAATAGTGACATTTCTGGCTTGAAAAATTAATTTTAAACCAAACATAAGAGTTTTCAACTAGATGAATGTTCGATTGATATTAAAACTGTTTGACTGTATAACTTGAATTGTTAACCATAAAGGAGAATTTTTTAAGAAGGATATTAATTTCCGAAGAAAAAGATAATTTTACACCAGAAAATCGACTTTTCAACAAAATATGTTAAGTTTCACCGAAACAATTGAATTCCCAATTAAAAAAGACGAATTTTCACCGAATTGTCGAATTTGTAATTAGAAAAGATCAACTTCCCACTAAAAATGAAACCGTTAAATTTTCAGTTAATGAAATCGATTTTCAACCAAACTGATGAATTTTCAGGTATAACGATGAATCTTCAAATGAATAGATGTATTTGAAGCAAAAAGATATTTTAAGAAAAAAGATGAATTTTAGACCAAAAAGTTTAATTTTCTACAAAAAACGCAACTTTTCCACTAAGTACATACATTCTCAAAGAAATAGTTTTATTTTCAAATTCAAAAATCAATGTTCAACTTAATACTTGAATTTTACCAAAAAAATATGAACTGAGTTTTAAAAAAGTAGTAACAATTTTACCCATAGGTGGATTTTGAATCGAAATAATGCAGTTGATTTTTCAACTCAAAAAGGTTGAATTTTCAAAAACTATAATTATTTTCGGAAATTCCTTGACCCAAGTCAGACGAATGAGGAAAAGCAAATAACACGCGATAAAAACATTTTTTTTTAATTTAGACAATAATTCTTTCTGTATGTTTGGGTTACCATCAAATCGATTATCAAATTTAGTTCAGCTAAAAAAATCTCATAGAGCAACAAATTGGCAGAACGTTTTTCTCATAATGAAAAAAATAAAAATTCTTCTTCTCATGAAGTATAGATGTATTTAAATCTCTTGATAATCACATCAAAAGAATTAAAAGATAAAAGATTTTGATAATCACATAAGAAGAAAGCAATCATTTCTCGTATTTTTTCTGTCGAATTTTTGATAGTCTAGGTCGAGTCGAAAAAATTTCCGGTTTTTTAATTGAATTCCCGGTCATTTACCGGTTTTTGCCGTCCAATAAAATTCCCGGTCATGTCGACACCCTGCAGATTTTCCAAATGAATTTTTCAACGGAACATTGCTACCATGTGCGCAAACTTATTTAAAGAAATTAAACCCGTGACGTTGATACCTCAGAGGAGAGCTGCTTGAGCTTTTGTGTGAGATTGCGTGAAGCTTCCGCAAGTGCTCTTGTGTCCAGTGTTGCCGTGGTTCCTTTCCCAACATCCACAAGTCCTCCCACCCCCGAGTCCGTACTCGAAGACGAGCAGGATTCTCCACTTCCAGGACTCCTTATGCTAGAAGAAGTACTGCTAGAAGAAATCTGTTGCTGCGGTTGTTGATGATGATGACCAGTGCAGAGTTTTTTCTTCTGAGGTGAGAGATCATCGTCTCTCAAGGACGACGCGGAGGAGAGATCCGAACATCCGGATACGGAGGTAGATGGAGACAGTTCCACAGAGTTGGAGGCTGTTGAACGAAGATTGAGTGCCTTTCTCGCGTGGTGATGATGATGGTGGTGGTGATGATGATGATGGTGGGTATGGTGATGGTGATGGTGATGCAAGAGGCATGACTGGCGAGATGAGGTGCTGTTTGTGCTGGCACCACTTGGTGGAGGCGACATTGGAGCGTTGCTGGTTCTGGGTTGCTGTAGAGTCGAACTCTGGGGGCAGAAAATAGAATGTGGGGAGGAAACTGGAGAGTAGGTGGTCGATGTTGAGGAGGATGGTGAAGGCGTTGTTCTTTCGGAGCAGACGCCGTTCGTTGTGGTTGTGGCTGTGAAGAGGCTTGTGTTGCAGCTTGCAGAAGCCAAGCTGCTGATTAGAGAAGAGGTTCTGGCTGCTGTGTTTTGGAGTTTGGTGGAGGAGCTCGTGGATCTTGCTGAGAGGACGGTGGATCTTCGGTTTGAAAGGGAAGTGGAGGCGTGATTCGAAGTTATTGTATCTGTGGATGAAGAGCTTGTGGCGCTGGGACTGCTTGCTGGGAGTGAGGTGCTTGCACTTGAGGTGGGACCGCTAGATCGGTCGACTGAAGGTGCTGGTGTGACGGTTGATAACTGGAGCTGGATAAGCATCATGTGGTCGCCGAGACGCATCGTTAAGTTCAGAGGTGCCTTGCCCGATAGGAAGTCATTCACCTGGGAGTCACTGAGACTCTCGAGGGCTTGCATCACACTTTGTTCTGGACGTTGGGCCTGAAATGGAAAAAAAGATCGTTACTTCTACAATTTCAATTGACTTTTTATTAAGTTAAGATTTGATTAGGCAGAGACTTGGAGAATAAAATGGTTCGAAAGAGTATGAGTGGATTTGCAAAGGAAGTGTTATTGGCTTATACATATGTAGATGAGATCTAGGGAATGGACTTTGGGGTTGGACTTGATGTTCTGAGTCTGAAAATTCAATCTGGCAAGAGTAGATATAGCGGGTAGCACGCAGCTTGCTTGGTTTGAATGAAACGTGAATGCACGGATATTGCACGTGCAAAGATAAGGGAAATCGATAAGAGCTCGACTGCGAGATAGAAACGCAAGAAGACCTGCAGAGGAAGAGGAAACCTCGCGGAATCGAAGCCCAGACCCTCAGCACCGCTAGGTGGTCCCTACCCGCTAGAAAACACCTTACAGACTTCTTTCGTTGAAAACCGCTACGAGGATTGGGGTAATTCAATTTATGCCAAATATTACTGAGAAAATTAGCTTTGGATAAAGGATGTCTACAGAAATCCTGAACCAAAATTCCCTGAAAATTCCAGAGTTTTTCCTAATATCTCTGGATTTTTCCAGATATAGTTTTTCTTGAGCAAAATAAATATAAATCCAGTAATATCAATTTTCTTTCACAAAAAAGAATTACTGTTATTCATTTGTAAATTACAAATTGACACAAAATTTCAGAACGCTTGAAAAAATAACACAGGTGTGCAAATAATGGAGTTGTATTTGTTGTTGGAAAACGAGAGGTCTTTTTCAAAGTAATTTTTTCCGTAGAATCCGAATCCGAACTCAGAATATGTCTATTACGTCAGGATTTTGAGATATTTGAGGTTATATGCTCGGAAAATCGGGTTTCCCGCTACTTTTGAGGTTATGTACTGGGAGCGCGAAATTGTTTTGGTCTTGTTTCAGAACGTCATCATTAAGTAGGCACTACTCTTGCCCTTCAAAATAAGCTATTGAACAGTCACCAGCGATTTTTTGTTCACAAAGATGGTGTCGTGATGGTTTCTGAATAAGAATCCACAGTTAGAAAATAGACATCTTTTCTACCAAGATAGCGGATTGAAATTTACAAAATCGAAGGATTTTGATCTATAAAGATTGACATTCTTATCAACAGGATGGCCGATTCCAAATGGTGTACTGAAAATTACGCACAAAACAATATCGGTCTCTGAAATTCGGTATTCTATAAGAAAACTGTCTAGACCTTGTATCCAAAAAAAGAGTCGTGAAAATTACTGATTTACTATAATCCAGTATATTTTTCTCAAAGATGGAGAACACGGAGGTGTTGGTCGGTGTCAGGGGTCGAATATTATTTCACGACTATTTTTGGGTTCGAGGTCTACACAGTTTTCTTGTAGAATACAGAATTTCAGAGAACAGAATTATTTTGTCCGTGAATTTTAGTACGCCACTTTGAATCAGTCATCTTGTTGATGAGAATGTCAATCTTACGACTTCATTTTCATAACCAGCGACCCCGAAACCCTCGAACAAAAGCTTTTATAAATCGAAATCTTTCCATTTTGTACATTTCAATCTGCCATTTTGAATCCGCCATCTTGGTAATAAAGATGTCGATTTTCTAAGTGTGAATTCTTATCCAGAGACCATTAGGACCTCCAAGTACAAATTTCTAAGAGAAATTTACGAGTGCAAAATGGTATGATCCAAAGAGTCGAATGTCGAGATGAATGTCGAAACTGAAATCTTTGTGAAATAAATCGCCGGTGACTGTTCAATAGCTTATGTTGGAGGGGAAGTGTAGTACTAAATGTTGACGATCTGAAACGGGACCAAGAAATTTTCGCGCTCTCAGTACATAACCTCAAAGTGGCAAAAACCCCTATTTTCCGAGTATATAACCTCAAATATTTCAGAACTCTAACATTATGTTGACATATTCTGAGCTCGGATTCGGATTCTAAGGAAAAAATTACTTCGGAAAAGACCCCTAACTTTTCTGCAACAAAACCTTGCAGATCTGTGTAATCCAACTTTTTCCCTGACTTTCTTTGACCAACAATGTTTTGTATCACGCAAGGTTTGAAATGAAAGGCCATGTCTGTCAGTTGACTCCACCGATCGACCAAACTAGCAATTGTGTTCCTTATAGAGCTCATTCAATTAACGAAATTCTTAAGAGTTGTAATCGAGCACACTTGCAACATTATAACAAGTAAAGTTGGAAACCTGTCACGACAGTCGATAGCAGGTTGCCAAGACCAGGTGTTACAAAGGAAACTTTAGCCATGCACAAAAGAAATTAGTTGGGATTCACAGCTGTAGGTATAGATGCAAAGTCCTGCTGCAAGTAAATAGAATCTGAACAGTGAAATTTACATTTTTATTTCCACTATCAGGAAAATCGTTTTTCTGCCAAAGTTTGAAATTTTGAATATGATTGATAACACTAGTTTAAATGAAACACTTTTCATAAATTGTGTACACAAGTTTTTTTTATATTTCATAGATTGTTCCATTTTTTTTCCTACCTGCCGTTTTTTGCAGAAAAGATTCATTTCCTACCAAATGATCGGATTTTTAAACAAAAAATATTTACTGTAACCACAAACAATTCAACTTTTTTTTAATCCTTGAATCTTTAAGACGAAAAGACTAATTTTTCCATTGGACAGCTCAATTTCCTACCTAGAAATATGAATTTTTACCCAAAAAGACCAATCTTCGACACGACAGGTGAATTTTCAACTTAAGAAGATGAATTCAAAAGGAAAAGATTTTCCACTAAAACGGTGCTTGTACAAACAAATAGTTGTAACTTTAAACGAAAGAGACAAATTTCCAAAAAAAAAATAGTCGAATGTTCAGCCAAAAAGTTAATTTTCAGCCTGCAAAGATGAATTTTCTTTAAAGAAGTAGTTGCATTTTGAACTAAAAAGTTGAATTTTCAGCCCAAAAAGACGAGTTTCATAGAATGAAGTTTGAATTTCAAATTCAAAAAGACGCACTATCTATCCAAAATCATGAATGTTTCAAGAAAAGAGTCAAATTTTCGACAAAAAAATAGACTTTCAAACAAAACAGTTGGATTTTTCAACCAAAAAACGAATTACCAAAAAAAAGTTCAATCTTCAACCAAATAGTACAAAATTTAATCAAAAGAGATGAAAACTGAACAGAAAATAATCTCAAATCACTTTCAAGTTAAGAAGGAATAGCTTTCAAAGAAAAAAAAGTCAGATCTTCTTATCAGATTCTTCTGGATTCGGAATTCGTCTCGTTTAGTTAACAATTGTTATATTCAGTTAATATTTGAAATATTTTGTTGAAAATCCCTTACACCCAACGATTTTGAAGCACAGATAAATTATTATGAGATCTTAAACCGAGACGATTCTGAATAATTTAAGTGATGCAACCAATTTCTATAATTTTCCAATACAGGATTTCACGTATTAATAACATCAGCACTAAAACTGCCGTACAAAATAAAAACATACATAAGTGACATTGCGGTTGAGGGTCATTCTTCCATGCCTGTCAATGTAAACAGTCGACCTAAGCGACAATGTCACTTATGTATCTTTTAAGTTTGGACGGCAGAAAAAATCTAGGGCAATTCGTCAATTTCTGAACTACCAGAATAGAAACCAATCCAGTAATTCCAGATTTAAGAAAATTTAAATAATAATACGTTGAATTTCAAACTTGATTGATGTAAAATCTTTCAAGCTCGAATAAGACAATTATATAAGCTTCGAATTCAAAATCTCTACAGGATAAAAAATGGGGTAAAAAAGGTGCTTTTCTCATCCTGGAAGGGTGCTCTTCCTTTCAAAAAGGGGCTCGACAGAGAAGTTATTTAAGGCAGTATAACTTTTCATGGGAATAGAGCCATTTTCCTGTTTTTTTAATTAAATTTTTTAGCTAGCTCTGTGAAAATGCTTCAAGCACACTGTATTATTACCAGTAAAAAATTTTTCAAGGTATTCAACATTTCTTACATTAAAAATATCAAGATTTCATTTTTAAACACTAGAAAAGGACTTTGCGACGCACGTGCTGTTGTTTTAGTTTTTATTACTTCATGTGAATTATTTCAAGGTATTGTATCACTAAAACCTTGTATTTGCAAATATTTGAAAGAATACTTCGATATTATTATCTCTTATGGATCATTTTACACATACAAATTCGGAAACATTTGACGTCAATTTCTGGACCTAAAAACACGTAGAAGAAACTTGAGATCCCCGAAAAAATGAAAAATCATGATAATAATCTTTTATAGAACATTTTAATTCAGACGAAAAAACTTGATTTGATTGAATTTTGTATGGGTTGAACGAATCGATTTTATTGAGAATTGAATAAATGTAGGCTTCGACATTTTTCAAATTTTTCACATAACTTCAAGGATTTTTCACATAGTCAAACAAATTTTATACGATTTACAACATTTCCAAACAATTTTGCTAGATATTAGAGAACTGAAAATTCAGGTGACTTCAGGTATTCAAGATGACTTCAGATGTTTCACACTATTTGAGAAATAGTAGCAGATTTATATTTCCTTTTTCAATTTTAATTTATTAACTGCAATATAAGATTTTCTTTCTTCACGAATCTACAGCTGAAGTACTGTTCAAGAACTGGCCAAAAGTCCGATTTTGATTTCTTAAATAAATATATCATTAGATTAGATTAGATGAGATTTAGATTTATGACTCCATGTATACCCTTTTCGGGTTTTTACATATCTATATTCCCCCCTCCCACAGGAGATCGTCAGACATTGAACCC
>WSXT02235959.1:0-11751 GCA_011762715.2 Neuroterus valhalla
ATTTTCGAAACTTTTTGGCTTACGTTAGGGAACATCCCCCACCACGAGAGCCCCCGGACCTGTGTATACGACCGTGAGTTCAGGCAAAGTCAAAATACAGCGCACTTCAGTAGCATATTTGGTGTGTAGGTTTCCCGTAATGTAATTAAATTTCGTGGAGTTATTTTCGACATTGAATAGGAAAAACTGAGTTTCTACCTGAGCGAACCACATCTCTGGGTCTGCGAGCCAGAAGGGTTGGATGCGTAGCGCGGTATGGAACGACACATTGCTAAATGTTCTGCTACTCTGAGTGGTCGTATTCGCTAAGGAAATGGGCTTGCACTTGGTTTTGGACCCGTTGCGTCGCGTCGGCGTCCTTTTGACCCTGCTTTGTTTCCGAACAGTTTTCCTCAAATTTTCACACAAAAAAAAATATATTCTGCCTGTTCATATACCGTTGGGGTCACCACTTTGGAGATTAGATGATGTGAAAGTAAATTGAGGAATGCTCGCTTTAATATATAACTACAATCATATTCATTTTGAAGAAATGGCTAGGGAATGTCAATGCGGGAGTGTGACACCGGTCACGGGCCAGCGTGTACTACCTAAGTACCGAAGTACAGAGTGAAGGGTCCCAGCGTCCCTGATAGAAGAACAAGATTTGGGACTAATAGGTGTTGCCTCTTCTGGTGGTAAATAAAATTTTGAAAACATTTGTTGAAACATGTGTTAGTTTAAAAGTCGATAATCGATGACACAACTTTTCGCGAGTTCAAGCGGTGAGCCCCTTATTGCATCCAGCACCTCAGTTATACTTTTATAGGGTCATCATGCACTACTTTTTCACATGGTTTTATATGCTCAATTCTAACATCGAGTACAATACTCAGTTATATATTTTTATACGAAATTGTATTCCATTTCAGAAAGTATTCATTAGGCATAACCGAAGCACCTTGTCTTTCAGGCGATATTTTCTGAAGATGTACATGAGAGAGAAGGAAAATTCGGATTCTCGAAAATTCAAAATTTCAGAGCAGACATGTGTTACAGATGCCAATCCAGGTTTGATTTTGATTTGAAGAAGAAAATTCTTTGTATTGCAGTATGTGGAAGTAATTCAACTACGCCATCGATTCCTGAAGGTATATAACATAACATCCTAAAGTGTGCACGGAGAGACGAACTGTGCTCCTATCCTACCGACCTCTTGGGTAATATAACTACAGGGCATGCGGTGCTTATACTGTCTACCACTGATTGCGTAGGGGCGCAAGTGACGGACACCTTAATCCCAAAACAACTTGGGCTGCAGTAGCCCAAGTCCAAAGGCCGATTTGAAGTTATAATCCCACAGCGACTTGGGCTTCTGAGGCCCAAGTCGAGCGGAAGCCTAAACGTCCGCGCACGCTGGTAACGCCACCGTTCATCGCTGGGGGTTTTATTAATCCATCTGTTGTGTACAAACGACGACCTAAGTCCCGGTATCTTAGCAGCACAGTTTGTCTCTCCGTGTGATTAGCTTTTTTTCCTTGACTCTTTCAGACTCTCCATCCACTCCTTACTCTGACCATCCCCATTAATAATCCACTTGATTCACTCTTTGAATTTCTGCATTCCTCTTTCGCTACATGTGCACTTCTCCAATACATGATTCTTGCTTGTACCTACATATTCTCCACAGACTCTCCTCTTCATTCATCAATTACCTACATACTTTCCCTCCTTCTTCTCAACTTCTTGGTAGGACAGAGTTTTTTAATACCTCTTTCAGGTATTCTGGCTCCTCCTTATTCTTCAGAATCCTTTACCAGCTGTTATACCTCGACACACGGATTTTTCCTATCCTTCCTCTTTCTGCTTGGCCGTTATCTCTTGCTTTATTCCCTGTCATTCCCTATACACACCCTCATTCTCCAGTTGTCAATGAACCCGCTTCCTCTTATCTCCCACACTGTTTCATTATTTTAGACGCACATTAAAATCCTTCCTCACCTGCAGCTTGTTTCCTTCTCCTGCTTCGATTCAGAAACTTAAATAGCAGAACTCCACCAACTCCGAAGCATCGTTTCTAATTCTCCATGCATACTCTACCCTGCATCTTATATTTCTAGAACACATCATTTTCGTGTTCCTCACATTTACTCTAGTTTTTTCCTCTCGTACTCTTCGAATGCTCTCATTATTAGACTATTTCCTCTTCCATCATTTGATTAAAGAACTTCATCGTCTTCTTATGCTAGCAAGAACAGTTCACCTTTTTCTAGCATCGTCCCTTCTTTTTCTTTCCTATTTATCGTCTCCTCTCAATCTGCTTTTAGGACACTAAACAGCAGAGCGTTTAATGAACACCATTGTCTAAGTCCTCGTCTTATCCGGGATTCCTCCCTTTTCTCTCTCCTATCTTTACCCTTATATTTGTCTCGACAAACATCTCTTTTATCCTTTCTATCAGATCGTCATTTATCCCTATCTCTTACATGGCCACGTAAAGGCTTATCACTGCTGTTCACTGTTTACTGAGTCAAAAGCTGCTCTGAAATCTCTTCTCGCTACTTCCTTGACTTTGTCTATGCATCTTTTCTTCTGCTTCTGTCTCTTTTTCACTCAGCATCATCTCGAGAGCTTTTGTCTCCATTTGGGTTCTCTTTTCTCTAATACTCTTTTCCTCCATTTTCTATAATCTTCTTTACCCTGTCTTTAGTTTCCCTTCATTCGTCATCCTACCATCCTTTCCTAGACCTCTCTCAACCTGCTTTGGGTTTTATTTCCTCCCTCAACTTATCACTCTCTCAAGTTTTTCTGTCAGCTTGTCCACTCCTCCTTCTCTTATATTCTGAACTTCGTTTTTTTTCTTTCTCTAAATTCTCTTAACTTATCTCCCCCTTACTGCTCATGTTTAGTCCCCTCCCCCCTGCCCCCGTTCCTTAGGTCCTTTATATCCTTGAAACGCTATCAAAAAAAAGTTTTCGGAGCCTATCTCCTTTCCTGCATACAACAGTCGCAATCTTCTTGCCGACTTTAATTATTCTTACCATTGTTGCATCCCTTTTCTCCGTATTATTATATTTCTCATTACCCGTTTCCTTTTCTATTCCTCACACAATAGACCGTTTACGTGATCCTTTCTCGCCGATCGCATCTTTCACACATATCCTTTGAGTGATATATTTTATTGTGACTCTCCACTCTTTCTTATCCACCCCCGATTTACTTTTCGTTATCACATACTACTTATGAACTTTCCCTTAATCTCTCGTTCTTGCTTTTCAACTCTGAGACATTTCGAAAAGCTACTTTTACGTTTTTCTTCTTGCATTTCTTCCATTTCTTTTAGTGCTTATGAATCCTTCGTCGCTTGTCAACCTTTTCATTAACTGCTCGTTTACTACCCTATCCAGGTCGTCTAATTCATTATCCTACAACCAGACCTCTCCATTGACCCGCATCTCGTCTCTCCCAATTCTTACTGTACCATCTTCATTTCCTTTAGCCTACGCCTTCTGCTGGATCTGCCGCTTCACCTTCCTCTTCAACCAATTCAGAGCTACTCTGATTCTCCCGCCCTCTTCTCTAGCAATTTATATTGCCCATAACCTTATACCCACCCCCTCCACTCCCTACCTGAAGATAACAAAATTATAAGGAGATAACCGGGCATCTGATTCCCTATAGTAAATTTTGAAATTCAGTCAAGCCTTTTAAGCAGGAAAAGTTTAAGAAGTTTAAGAAGCCGCCCCCCCCCCTCCTGCAGTTCCTGGTGGTCTTATTTTCATATTCATTTGTTGCTTTTTTCTAAGGAAAAGTAAGGAAATTGTGGAGGCGCCCCCTTGGCCACTTATTCTGGATGAGTATAATTTTTAAACTCAATTGACGCACTTTTTATGAAAAAAAAGTCTTAAATTATCATTCCTTATAGTATCATTCCCCATTGGATTTACTTAAGTGTAATTTTGAAATTCGACTGACATGACGCCTACATGAGAAGAAAAGGAAACAATAGTCTGGAGGGCCCGTCGGACCCCTGAATCTTGATTATATAAGTTAGGAGTGATAGCACTGAGGTGGTCGAGATAGAGAATGCTTACGGTCGTAGATGACAAAAGAAGAAATAATATTGACGACATTACACCCATCATTGAGAAACAAAAGAATGCTAAAGCTGCTGGTGTATATGGTATCAATGCTGAAATGCTGGAGATATTCACCAAAATACGTTTTAGTGCTTGGTTTGATATCAAGCAACGCGCTAGACAGGATTGTGCAACATCCTCATGGATGTTGAATAAATACATAAACAAATATCGAAGAAGATCTCTCTATGACGAAAGAGGTATTGGTTTTGGAAGGGTAAAACTATGAGGACTTAAGATTGCAGCAGGTAAGATTGTTACAGCAGAGTCAGGTATTGATCTGCAGAGGATGATGAACAAAATAGATACAAGCATGAAGGGATATACCAAAGGTCATTGTATTTGAGAGAAGTAGTAATAGCACAGTTTACGAAATCGCCTTAAAAAATAGGAAGATGGACCAAGTTGAATATTTCATGTATTATGGAAGTCTATTTACTGTTGACGAAAAGATAGATGACGAGGTTTCCAGACGTATGAATGAGAGGAGAAAGATTGACAGTAGTGTACAGGATATTCCTTGAAGTAGAAATGTAACGTCTAGAGCGATGTTACCATTGTAGGATTTAACAACCAACATTCCTATTTCCGACTGCTTCAGTTCTAGTTCCTCCTTTCCTAGTCTTTTGAACCCATCTCCAGAATAATTATTGTATTTGGATCTTCATTTTTGTGTCTTCTTCCACTTCAATTTTATTCTCGCTTGCTTTCACTAGTATTTGGCTTTTCTGTTTGGATAGCTATAATCTATGTCTAGCCAGATCTTTTTTTAATAGCTAACACCTCTAATATTTAGCGTTCTCGAGTACGCTTTCTTCTTCTTGTTGATGGCCACACGGATTCCATTATTTGTCGGAGCATGTTTAGTCTATCTTTCTACAAACACAGTACCGCAGACTTCAGATGCACTCTCAAAGATGCTGTCCCGTGTTATTATTTGCGACGGCTCTACTTCTTTATGGTCTCATTCCATTCTTGTGTACAATAACATAAATATTAAGTTGGATGAAATGGAAGCCTTTCGGTCCAATGTATAAATTGAAAAGAAATCCTTATTTGTTATTACGGTGATACATGTTTTGGTACCCTATCCTTGTTACCCTCATCAGTCGCAAAGCATTGGACAACATAATCATTTATTTAACTTTTCACGGTATACTCGTTGTACTTATGGCTTCTGTAGATTCCCTATTTTAACTCGCGTCTGCTCAGCCTCTGATTTCTTATGACAAAGTCAATCATACTGTGGCTCATCAATTTTTCCTGTTACCATTGGTTGTCGAGTCGCCGAAATAACCAAGTACACTGTATGTACCAGTATATATGCTATTATTTGAGAAGTTCAATAAGAAATTATTCATATCTATACTGTCACCAGCAACTAGAGCGTAGAACGCTAAAATAAATAGTTCTTTGATTTCCACTTTCATTCTCACCTATAGTAACCATAGAAATATACATTTATGCTTTTTGACTGTTTTTCTCTCTTATTCCTAATTAGACTTATGCCTTGGTTACCGCACGATTACTTATCTCCCTATAACCCAAGTTCGAGCTAGATCTTTATCTTTCTAATCTCGCATTCCTCTTCTCGTTCTTCCAGCGACTTCGACGACTTCACCAATACCTCCAACTTTACCTTCTCCTTCCAGGTGTTGATCAAGAGCACTTGTGCAGACCTTTCTGCAAGAAGTGAATCTGTCGGCCACAGTTTCTTTTGATTTTGCCTGCTTCTAATCACGCTGCTCTCTTCTATAGTTTTCTCAAAATCTAAATTAATAGCAAACCTAAACGTGATCAACATGCATGCTTCTGTCAAAATGTGGTACGTCTTAAATCAGGTGTTTTCAACAAAAGCATGCATATTTCTCGAAATTCCTATTATTTATAAGGATAAATGAGGGGAAAAGATGATTTTCCGTGTTCCTTTGATGGTTTGTGTCAGACAAATATAAAAGGTTGAATTGGTTACCCTTTCTGATGTCTTGGGGAGGAGCAGGTGCGTGGAGGCTCTCTTGCGTCTGGTTGCTTATATAATATGGGTCAAGCAGGTTCTGCCAATTTTCAACGCTGAAGCAATCGAAAGAACGAAACATGTTTATTTGGGATTTAACTATTCTTGCGACCACTGCTACTACAATAATGTGTCATTCTTGATAAAAGAAACATTTTATGAAATTTGTATACGAAGCATTTCTACGTCAGTAAAAACGTGCCCTTATTTAGATTCTAGAAAGTGACCCTCTAGTTGAAGTAACCAAGCTTTTCCCACAAAGCGGCAGAGTACGCTGATGTGCAGTGAATAGTTGCCTTCCACTCTTTCTAATTCTCTATGGATGCGAGTTCATATATGCCCGTCTGGGTTGCTTCCGCACCATCCTCCGGCCTCGGTTAGCGGAACGTAATGAGAACTATAGTGCTTGAAGCCTTTTTCCAAAAGGGCAGTAACGTGTATTAAGATGAACTACTCTATTTCTAGAGGGACATCCAAATTTACAGGAGGGCCTCCATGTTTTTTCAGTCATGCCACTATTCTGACAAAGAGCTTCTTTCCATCGAGCCACTTCAACCTACATTTTGACAATCTCCATTCTTAACCATTCTAATAGCTATATTTGAACCTACAGATTCATCACCAAGTCCTGTTAAAACTAACGGAACTACATCATCTCCATCTGCTAATGTTACATCAACTACAACTGCTTCAGTTGCACAATCTTCACCAAATGGCACCACTCAGGATGAAATCGTTACAACCACCATGAAGACCACAGAAATGCCGGAATCTGAAAAAGGCAACAAAGGAGACAAACAGTGAAAGCGATAAGGCTAATCTTCAGATTTGACATTTATCATGACAGTGAACATAGCTGAAGTTCAAAATGGGGATATGGGAGAAAATGAGAAGAAACAAAATTGAAATCCAAAAGGGGTGCTTTCAATAAAACGGGAATTTTTAACATTTTTTATTAAAATAGTCGTAGTGGTATTCGTAATAGAAGTAATAGTGTCAGTATACATCATTTTTTGTACGCCATATACATAAAAAAATATAATGATAATCCGTTTTCAATCCTTTTCTAATATTTTAACAATCATAACTCGAACTAGAAACAGCAGATTTTCTCATGTTGTTTACGTTCTTCTCCAGAATGACCAAGGACACCCTTTGAAATAGCAAATTTTATTTTCTATTCTGATCTGCATAGGATCTCCAATTCAAGGCATTCGTGAAAAAAACGGATTGATGGTAAAACTTATAGCATAAAGGTCCAAAAACTAGAATCTCTCTCGTCACTTATGTTTGAGGCAGTGATAACACAGAAAAGATACTTTGACACAACAAATTCTCTTAATCTCGGGGTTTTTTTTTCTTTTTTCTTACGAGATGATCGGAAAATCTGATAAGAGACACCGATAAGGTTCCACACTTCTTTGTAGTATAGGGCTTTCGATGTTGATGGAAATGGAGAGATGTTGTTTCCATCTTTTACCCACTAAAAAACCACCATCTCCTTTTGGGCATGATTCTGCTCCGGAAGGGTTTTCGCACTACTCAAGGGAGTGCCGTGCTTTTGCCCTTTTGAGTCTCATGCTGGTTTCTTGCTGCTAAGTCATCGTCATGTCGTTTGGGGCTGTTGTTCTACGACAACATCTCTTTTTTCTTCTCTCGTGGAATCGATTCGATATAGGTGGCTACTACGTCCCATGTTTCCTCGCTTCGTAACATTACTGCTATCACACTCCCTGGTGTAAGGTGTCCTGTTTCTACTGCAAGCCCACCTCTATGTTCTGACCATCGTTCACAGTCAAAGAAGGTGTGCTCTGCGTTGTCTTGTTCAGCTTTGCAGTAAACACACTTTGGATTCTGGACCTCGTTGATCTTGTTGGCGTGGGCTTAAAAATATCCTTGCTCCGCGAAAAATTTCGTTAGATAGTTTTTTACCACTCCAAGTTGACGCTTGATCCACATCCTCAGGTCAGAGATCAATCTTGCTGTACATCTGCTCCATTTTTAAGTGTTCCACCGTTGTTGCCAGAGTTCTTCTATTCTTATTCTGGCCTCTTTTCTTTCCACCTCTTTTCCTACTTCAGCAGATTTATCGAAGATCTTTTCCTTTCCGAAGGCTAGCAGATCTATGGGTATTACTCCTGCGATCACTAGGAACGCACACTTGGAGACGATGTGTAAGCAGCATGCGAATCTAAGCGCTCTCCTGTGTTGCACTGCTGCCATTCCCTCCCTGTCAATTAGCCCATAGCTCACTCCTGTATAGGAGAATCGATTGGGTGACTGATATCAGCAGGCGTCGCTTGCTGTGGCGTACGCCATGAGTCTGCTCAAATCGTCCCTACGTCAACTATGTCCGACGCTTTCGTGATGTGCTCCCACAATGTGAGCTATGAGTCCATCATTATACCAAGATGCTTCAAGGTCATCTTAGTTTCGATCATTTCTGAGCCCGCCTGCATCGTCATGATTCTGAGAATCTGTTTCCCTGACAGGTAGAAGTCAACTGGCACCTCTAGTCTATTCCTGGGCAGCCCCATCCGTGATCACTCTTTTTCGGGTACCATTCGTCCTTTCATACGTCAGTAGTCTGTCTTTGAGGTAACTCCGGATCATTCGCAAGAGACACTGTGAAGTCTTAAACTTCTTCAAGGCTTCGATCATATCCGTCCACCTGGCTGAGTTGAGGGCGTTTTTAACATCCAACGTTGCCAGGAGGACGATCTTTCTTTAATGGTGGTTCCCATTTTACGCCGACCTGATAGTTTCCATTATCTCTTAAATGTCATATGCTGTCAAGCTTCCTTTCCTCAAGCCGTATTGTTTTTGATAAAGGTCTCTAGCCTCCTAAATAGCAGCTAGAAGGTGAGGATCTAGCAGTTTTCAGAGTAGCTTGCCTGCTGTGTTCAGCAAGCACAGGGGTTGATACGCTCCCGGTGTTCTGGGATCGCTGTTGCCCTCGCTGATCAGTAACAGCTTTTGTGTTCTCATGGTTGGGGAAACACTTCCTTCTTGACATAGGTGTGATAAGCATCAAGTAGTACTTGTGGGCAAATTTGTGCTATCGCCTTCATCGCCTAAGATAGGACTCCGTCTAATCCAGTGTCTTTCTTGTTTTGAGGACCTCGGGCCACAGCTTGTAGTATTTACACTTTGAAGAGCGGTACATCCATCTCCACAATTATCTCTGCATCATCATGCCTCTTTGAATAGGTAGGGGGAAGATAATTGACTATATTATCATCAACTGCGGGTTCCATTCCTTCGCTTGCAGACATGCCTTCGAGCTTAAGGGTTACGATTCTATATCCCAGGCCTCAGAGGTCATTATTCACTACTTGAGCCAGGTCTGTCCAATTCTGAAACTCGCTTTTCTTAATAGTCTTAATAGTCCCAGAAAATTGTATCACCGAGCCACACTTACCCGCTCTCGTATTCGTCTGTAAATCTATCCTACCTTGATGCGCTTTGCTTCAAGTAGGATGTTTCCTTGTTGCTCGTTTATGTTTATGAATGCCATGACGTTACCTCTACGATTCTCCTTGGAGATGAAGACCTTTGTGTCTCCATCCTGCTCTTTGTAGTTTCTTTTCAGTGCCTCCTCAAAGTCTGCTTTGGACGTAATTCCATCGCGATCTAACAGTTCCACGGTTATATTGGTAACCATGTTCCGAACAAAAGGCGATGCCTTTTGTTCAGCTCGCGATCGGATTTTTCTCCGTTTTTTTCCTTTTTCTTTCTACGTTAGCCTCCTTATGTAGAGTAGCTTGATCTTTTTTATCTGGCATCTCCTTTCTTCGACATCTTCTTACGACCGTTACCCAGTCCATTTCTTCTGGTCCGTCCCGTTTCTTCTCATCAAATGGCATTGCTGATTGATTTTTGGCAGAGCTGGACGTCCCTCGTTTAAAGTTTGACCTCGTTTTTGGTGTTCTCACGCTTTTTCGGCTATTTGTGCTGCCTACTTGAGCCCACAGCATACCAGTCAGGCTGTCTTGTGCAGTCCTTTGGTCGTCTCTCTCGCAGTTTAGCTTTACCAACATTGCTGTAACTTTCATAACTCTGTCCTTGTTGATCCTGCTGACGTTTTTGATCTTCACTTCAGCCCACTCTATCTCCCATTGGAGTGCAGTGGCGGGTACCATCCCTGGTTCATCTTTTTCATTATTTGTCTGTAATTTATCACTTTTGCATGTTTGTTCCCCCCAAAATCCATGGAACCAATACTGACCACCAGAGCTGGAACCTTATTGGAATCAGTGAAGAGATTTTTACTCTTTTCAAGTATTTCCTTCTTCACATAAGTAATCATGATGGGTTTGAACTCGCCATTCTTTCTCCTAGCTAAATTTAATTCACCCTGGATATTTGATTCTCCCGATACCGCCTATATCTGAGAGGTTTTGGTATTGCAACTGTAAAGTCCAGCAAAGAATGGAATATTCCGAAACTCTCGTTTCTCGAACGCCGTTACAATATCTCTTCGGTAAATTTCATCTCTTTGTGAAGAAGAAGAAATAAAGTAACAACTACTCGGATATGGGATTAACACAAATCACAAAACTCATAAATTATTCACATACTTGCTACTCTTTAAAATCAAGGTCATTAATTCCTGATATGTTTGCACCGCAAATGTAGCGAGTCATTGACGAGGTTGACGAGATTTATATATTTTCAATCAAAACCCCTCAATCTATGAGGACCTTCAATAAACGACGTGACGTAGCGACTCACGATTCTGGTTTTAGTCGGAGGAAAGGTACAATCAAGAAAGGTTGTTTCCTATCTAGGTTAGGTGTTTTTATGAGATATTCTCCAGCTAGATGCTTTCTACGGTCTAACCTCTCTGGGCTGCACATGATGAAAGTAACAGTATGGCTTTTAATGTCAACGTAGCGCTTTTAATGTCAACGTAGCGAAAGGCGACGTATGCAGTGGAGCAAATTTTTCCACATAATTTTATATAATAGAGACGTCCCACGCATAAGGGTACCTTGAGAAGAAAGTTTCTAATTGAAACATTCCACTGATTCAAGGCTACCTCATATTGATTCATAGAAGCTTTAGATAAAAAAGCGATGATTATATCTACTGATTCAGGCAGAGTTCCTCTTTATAAGAATGCCTTGATGATGGCCTGCCAATCATCAATTCTGATTTTCCTGTTCTTGGATGCGTCTTATTCCTCCAAAGAGACAATAATGAATTTTCCTTTTTAATCTTCTTAAGACCTGTTATCAGAACAAGTTGAAGTGAGAGCATCCATTTATGATAATGCAGAGTCTGGAAAACGTAAACAAAATTTGACGCACTTTCTGCTTTTGTAAGAAGCAAACATATTATTTTCCACGTTACCAAAAACCTGGATAATTTCGTTATAAACAAGATTTGCTGATTCCCATTTTATATCATCGTTATTCAATCTGGATAGATCGTCTGCTTAGAAGTTCACTATAGATGGTATGTAACATACGAATAAGAAAATGTTTCTGCGTTCCACTCATTGCCAGATTTTCTTGAAAAGAGCATAGAAAATTCGCCCCCCCCCCCTGAATTTTTTGTTTTAGGCTATCCCGGCTTTGAGTTAGCTACGGGGCAGGATTCCGTGTTCCGGGATCA
>WSXT02235969.1:0-30994 GCA_011762715.2 Neuroterus valhalla
AAAACAAAAATTTCAGAGTTATGGTATTTTCAAAATGAAAAAATATATGAGAAAATGAGCCCTACAAGATCGTGAATACAACTTTTTGAATTTTCTCAAAAAATCAAAAATTACCATTTTGATCGTACAAAAAATAAAAAAAATATTCTGTGAACTTGACAACTTTCAAAAGAAAAATCATATTCGATCGTGCATCGGCAACAATTTTTAGGAACAAAAAATACAAGTCGAGTTTGTAAACCAGCTGTTTTGGATCAAAAATAAAACAGGGAGAGCATTTTGAACAATTTTCGGAATTTCTTCTTCCAAGAATGAAAAATGTAAAGTTCGGTGTCGTGTATTAGGTAAAAAGTTAAACGAGTTATCCTCATGATTTTTTTGATGAAAACAAAATTGTCAGAGTTGTTGCATTTCCAACATTCAAAAATCTAAACGAAAATGAGAATTTTCAGCCAAATAATGCAAGATTGAAAAGAAAATCAGGTAGGAAAAATGTTTCTTTTTGGGAGCCCTGCAAAATCGTGAATACAATTTTTTGAATTTTCCCAAAAAATTAAAAATTCCGATTTAGATCGCACAAAAAAATGAAAAACGAGGTAAGAGGTATATAAATTAATATTATATACATTTGATGCACTAGAGTTAGTGGTGAGATAGAAAATTTCGCGTTTGGGTGTTTTTTTTCTGTTTTAATCATGATAACGCTTTTTAAACAATGAAAAATTCAATTTGCTAGCCAAACTATGCGAGATGTGAATATCAGTAGCGATTATTGTAATGAGAATGTGTTCCTTAAGGCCAGTAGAGCTACGTAGCGCGAGGTAAACATATTATCTAGTGCGAAGCGCGAGATCCGAATGACGCGCGCCCTATAGGCAGGGGCCAGATTTTTGCATTTGGAATAGAGCGCGTCAAGTAAAGGCTTGAATCAATTGGAGGGGGTGGGTAGGGAGGGGGTACTGTAACCTGTCCTGGTTTTTGGTTATTACGATCCAGACACCCTAATGATGACCAAAAAATATCCTACAGTCTAGCTTTGAAAAAGCTTAAAATATATTGAAGTAGTTACTCCCAATTTAGAAGATTTGGTCAATAATTCATGTGTTCTTCGGCTTCAAGGTATAAAAGGATACTGAATTCGATTGGATTTACAGATTTAGAGGACAATCGACACATCGGAACCCCATATGCATCCCGACACCCCATGAAGAATAAGAAGCGAGGCCAGCACGGCGTACATAATGGCGTCGAGAGTCGAGACGCGAAAGGGCGAAGCTAACGATATATCTTGGACTATTGTCTTGTGGGTCGCGACAGTCGCGGCCATTATATCAAGATTAACTCTCTTATTCCCTCCCTGCAAAGGTAGAGAAGTCAGAATCAGAAAGGAGTACATACATATCCTTGGGCGAACACAAATAAACAATACATACACACGTACATACATGCATGCACCATACCAAAGTTGGAAAAGAAAAGGGCCAACCATGTGTACAGAACGAGGGTGTATAGGCAGCAGAAGAGGACATTATAAGGAGTTATGAGGTCCCTCATACGTGAGCATCCTCTCATTTCTTCTCTCTTATTTCTGTCCTCTTATTTCTTTCCTCTGATTCTTGCTTTCCTTCGTTACTTATTTTTCTCCCACCAGCCACCATCCACCAGCCACCAGCCGGATCCTTATACAAGATCTGTGGCGGTTCTTAATGTCCTCTCCCTTTTAATGTTTCTCTGCCCTCGAGGTCGATTCTGAACATTTTTGCGCTGCCTCTTTTTCATGCCCGATATTGAGTTATATCCGGCGCGCATTTATCGTTCACGTTCAAAATCCTGTTGTTCGAGAGAGCAGAAAACGAGAAAGGGAGTAGGGTGCTTTCTGACTATGTAGAATTGTAGATGCAAGAATTCCTTTCCTGCCGCGAGGTCCTCCGATGAGAGGGTAAAGGAAACGAAAAGGGCGAAACATGTACGATGATTTGTTGTATGCTTGCTGTAATGCAAAATTATAGGAGTACTATCGATGAACCATGACCTCTAACGTATCGAAGGAAATCAAACTTACAAATCATTAGTATTCTCATATCCTTGTTGGTTTGGAAATCTATCCTCTATGTATTTATATTCTAGGATTTTAGATTTGGACCACGTTACATCAAGTAGGAACATTTCATTCTCTGTATTGCCCAAGAAGCATTCAACAGAATATAAGTTATCCCCGTCTCCTCAAAAGTTGTAGTAGGAATATGAATCATAAACAAACTCACTTGAGTAACATGGAAGTTTTTGATTCTGAAAGGTCGGGGAAATTGATAAACTTGGAAATTCCTTCAACAGAAATAAGGAAGATGTAAGGAAAGAGTAAAGATTGAAAAGAGTATTCGCAAGACCATTCCTTCACTTGCATCCGTGAAATTATTATTAGGAAGGAAAGAAAGTTTCCGAGGGAGAAGTAATAAGAGAAGTATCAGGAATCGTATAGCATTATTACTTGCCAGGACAAAATTACAAATAGAATTACGGACAATGTATATTAGGGTGGTCCGAAATTTTTTTTTTCAAATTTTTATGCGAAACGCCCGGAAAATGGTTTGAATCCACAAAAAAATATATTTAAAAAATAAAAAGAAATTTAGAGGTGGCGCAAGCCCCATGAAGTTTGACACGTATTTCCCAGAAGAACAAAAGACGTTTATGTAAATTTTATTCAGGATTCTCAATATTGAGTGAATCAGGTTCGAAATTCATCATTTTTCTTCACAATTAATCACGAAATACGAATAAAATATTACTTTTCAAATATCACTCCCAGCATTCTGTTTTATAGGGTCCCAAAAAACCCCCATAAGAGAAAAAATGGGTTTTTCGAATTTTTGGCGCTAATTATCATTTTTTTTGGTTTTTTTAACGCAGATTGTTCCAAATTCACGAATGACTACTTAATCTGATAATAAGATGTTTATTTAAATTTTTAAAACAATTTATTATTGTTTTTAACAACTTTATTGCAGAAAAGGGTTAGAAAGTGAAGGTTTTTTCTGAATTTCTCAACTTATTTCCAACATTTCAGTTAAAGCGAGGTGAAATGAATTAAAGGTAAAAAAAAACAATTGTTTGAACAATTCGGCATTTATTAAAACAAAATTTTCTTCGAATAATGCTACAAAGTTGCGGTTTTTTCTGAGATTTTCAACTTTTTGTCCACTTTTCACTTAAAGGAAGTAATTATTCAATTTATTTAGGGAAAAGTAATTGTGTGAAAAATTTATTATAATTGCTAGTAATATTTTCTTTGCCTAATGATAGAAACTTGCGGTTCTTCTGAAATTTTTAACTTTTTGCCCACTTTTCACTTGTAGTGAGTTAATATTTAATGCATTTAACAAAAAAAATTGTTTAAACAAATTATCATTGTTTATGGCTTTCTTCTCTTAGATTAGTGCTAAAAAGTTGCCTTTTTTCTAAACTCTAAAGTTTTTTGTTCACTTTTCACTTAGTAAATGCGAGTTAACAAACATGATTATCTAAACATTTTATTATTGTTTATAACCATTTTTTCTTAGATAAGTGCTAGATGGTTGTGGTTTTTTCTGATATGTTTAGCTGTGCACTGAATGGACTTTGAATGAAATTCAATTAGATTGAATTGATTGTTTTTTATTTAAAATAATAATTTTTTTTGTTTGAAATATCAACCAATATATTCTTGATTAAAAATTTACATTTTTAGGTCGAGAATTCAACTCATTGGTTGAAAGTTGAAATACTTTCTTAACAATCAAATTGTTGCGTTGAAGATCCATAATTTTAGTAGAAAATTTGGAATTCAAATTTCACTGAATGAATTCAGCTTCTATGATTTGATTGATTTTTTTTTGAAAATTTGGAAAAGAGCAAATTATTTTACCTAAAACAACACAATACTATTCAAAATATGATTCTCTCTAACGTTTATTTATTATCATTTTAAACAATTACTTTTGTTACATTAAATTAAATATTAACTCACTTCAAGTGAAAGGGGGCAAAAAGTTCGAAATTTCAGAAAAAAATCGCAAGATTCTATCATTAGGCAAAGGAAACATAATGAGCAATGATGATAAATTGTTTAAACAATTATCATTTCAGATAAAATAATTATTGCTCCAATCTAATTGAAAAGTGATAAGAAGTTAAAAATTTCAGGAAAAACTACAACTATGTAGTATTCATCTAGAAGAAGGTAGCTATCAACATTTACAATTTGTTTAAACAATTATTTTTTCTAAATTAGATAAATCAAATAATCACCAACTTATTCCAAGTGAAAAGTGGACAAAAAGTTGAAAATTTCTGAAAAACCGAAATTTTGTAGCATTATTCTAAGAGAATATTGTTATAATAAATAACAAATTGTTTCAACAATTATATTCGTTAACTCTAATTGATCAGTGCACAGTTAAACAATTCAGAAAAAACCACAACTTTCTAGCACTTATCTGAGAGAAAATGGTTATAAGCAATAATAAATTGTTTGAATAAGCATGTTTGTTAACTCGCACTAATTATTACCCTACTAAGTAGGAAGTAAACAAGAAGTTGAAAATTTCAGAAAAAAACTGCAACTTTGTAGCATTTTTCTAATAGAATATTGTTACAATTATTAACAAATTGTTTGAAGATTTATTTTTGTTAACTTAAGAGAGTACCTGAAAGCAGAAATTTCTGAAAAAGATTAGGAATTTACATGAATTCTAGAATTTATCGATCTCCCTGAAGATGAGGAATTTTCCCCAAAATTTTATAGGGAGGATTAAAAAGAAAGAATTTTCGCGAACACTAGGGAATTTTTCCAAAAATTTTGTATAGAAAATTTCCGGTAAAGATTGGGAATTCTTGAAACTGGGCGGTAACTTGCTTATACCAATCAATTTTCAAAATTTCCGAAAGTTGTGAATATTCTATGAAAAATGTAAAACTTACCGAGCGATTCGGTGAATGTTCGAAAAATCAGGTTATTTCTTCCCTGATTTAGAAAAAATTATTAACAAAAATTGAAATGTATCTAAATACCTATCTGAAAAGAAAATCTCGCATTTCCAGTGGATTTTAGACAAAAGAATTCAATTGTACGCTTAGAAAAATTCTTTCAAAAAGAAGAAAAATCTTACTCAAATTGTCAAAGCAGTTGAATTTTTTAGTTGAACAAATAAACTTTCACCAGAAAAGTTAAATCTAAAACGAAATTATATAATTCCTTATCAAGAACTTCGAATTTTCAATCAAAAATGATTTTTCACTCAACAGTAAGAATGTAATCAAATTGAACTTTCTAGAGAAAATTTCCTTTCAACCGAAAATTCAAATAAATCATTTTCTTTTAAAAAATTGATCGCTTCCATTTGAAGTTGAAACATTTTTTCTAAAATTATCATTTCTGTGAAAAAAAATTATTGTCTCGGTCAAAAACCATAATTCCAGGTTGGAAATACAACTGTTTCATGGAAAATTCTTTTTCTTGACATACAAATTTAACAGAAAGGAGAATTTTTCCTTCGGTGAGTAAATTTGTTTCTTGTTTAGAAATTCTACACCTCTTTTCTTTTTATTTGAAAATTCATTTTCAATATAGAAAAATATACTACACTTGTTTTTTCATTTAAGAAGATTCTTGTCTCAATTTTTGCCAAAATTATATTGTTTAGTCAGTTCTGTAGAAATTTCTAACAGACTCCTGCAGGAGACTGTGCCCTTCTCAGTAAGAAACTTAACCAATGATGATTCGTTTACAATAATAAAGTGTAAACGAGTAAGGCTTACCCCGGAAAGGATTTGGCTTGATCGTATAATAATAATATTAAAATTGTATTTTGACTTGATACTATAAATATTTATCTCTTCTTATGAACCAATCTACAATTCCATGAATTGAAATAGGATTTTTATTCATTTGGTTCCGTTGTAGTTTCTAATTGGAATATATTTTATAAGAAAGAAAACGAGTAGTCTATTATCATTACGCTTGTTTAATATCAATCATAAGTAAATTCATTCTTCGAAAATTTCTTGAAATTTGAAATTTCGCGGTCTTGAGGCCTAGTTCGTCCACAACACTGAAGAGAGCACTGATGATCGTGAAGAGAAAACTCCAATGAGCATTATGACACCTGGAACCCATCAATACTCTTTGAAAGAGATTTGTCGTCAACGATGAGACACACACTTTAGAACGCAACATAAATCCTAAGTTTATTGACGTCGTCAAATTTTATCGAAAATATGATTCGAAAGATGCCTAATTCATCTTTGAACCAATTGCGTGAATCTTATAGGAAATAATTGATTACAAACTAGAGACGTTTTTGAAGGTTAGAAGATGCGAGGAGAAATTCCATTTTCTGACGTACACGAAGGGAGCGAATTTATTCCACTTGTAGCTCGCCTACAATTTCCCCAAAAATGACTTGCTGCAGGTAAAAGTGAGGTTAGAAACGTCAAACAAATAGTTCCAGCATCTTAGAACCTTCCAAAACATCTTCAGATTGGAATAAATTAATTTCTAATTTTTCTAGAATTATTCAGCATCGTTTGCATCATATTTTCGATCAAATTTGAAGATCGTCAATCAGCATCAGAATAATGTTACGTTCGAATGTGTCATCATTGACGTCACATCTCTTTGTGTTGGGGACAGATGTGGTGCCCCCAGCGGACATTTACTGGTACTTCGTCCTCAAGTCGCCAAGAACTTTCTTCCACAAAAATTCACCGAGGCTAAAGATTGTTTCCAACTATAGTTGTTGAACACATGTTTATCTCATTCCGTGGATGAGCGAGTTTCCATCTACAAAAGTGGTTGTTTTTAGGATATTTCTAACAGTGCAGTTGCGTGAAAATAATTAAAGTGTAGTAAATAAGCGTATCAGCACAGCGGGATATCCTAAGTGACCTTCGGTTAGAAATTAATTAGAAAAGTGCGGAGAAGCTCGCAGCGACCTTGGCGGTGTTGCCAGGGCTTGGGGTTAGGCAATCAACGAGCAGATGAATTAATGGCTACGCCAACTACCCCTCTGAGATGCCTAAGAAGGGCGCGTTCCAGATACGTACGTGTACGTGAAGTAGATTATTCTTATATCTACCCTCAGCCTTGTCCCACACACACACACACGGAATTACACATTCTTGTGAAAGTACACATGTACTTGCTCACACAGAATGATGAGACCTACTCATACAAATGCTTTCGGAAAGAGTGTGCTTGCACGTAGGAATTCTACCATCGAACATTACCGTTACCCTTCGAAGAGCATCCCCAAATCTATCGGCCGATTTTCCACTCGGGAGCCTCCTCACTTCAGCAAAAACAATAGAAGACTTTCCATAGAGTGAAAAGTGTTCGTCGCCCGATAGGAATGCCAGCAGGATTTAATGAAAAATTCGAGGAAAAATCTTCAGTCGAAATTGAATTTAAGCACCTTTAGAGGCGAGCTAAGTGATTTTTCTGGAACGAATACTCTCTGAAGTGTTCACAGGGTGGAAATTAAAATCTGTCGAAAGGGTGCAAATGTGTGAGAGGAAGGATGAAAATTGGTCTTTAAATTTAAAAAGCTCAAAGCTTTTCTGGTTGTCCAACTCTAATACAGTCTGATTCAGTTCAACAAACTGAATTTCTTCCACGCCTTGCTGGAAAAAAATATTTGGGTGTATCATCGAGAATCCTGGCTATTCCAGCTAGAAAAAACTGCTGGATTTGGACTTCAAAATGGTTGTCTCTGTTCAACAGATTCTTTTGCAGGGAAAATATAGGTACCGTACCTAAAAAATGTAACTCTTCTATCCATTATATTGCTAATTGAGCGTCCAGATAGCATAACGGCCTTAGCGCGTGAACCCAGTCAGCCTTGTAGGCGAGAGAGGGAGTAACGCGTTGATATGAGCCAAGTTGATTGGACAAATAATCTTAGAACTAAGTTTTGTCCAATCAACTCGGCCCGTGCCAACGCGTTATCCCCTCTCTCGCCCACTAGTTTGACTGGGTTCGCGCGCTGAGGCCGTTACGCTATCCGGACGCTCAATTAAAAATAAATGTCACATCTTTGACCAGACATTCGAGGTGAAGAAAATAGCTGGATTTGATGGCCTCTCTTCCTGCGGTTTCTGGCTGAAGTGCATATTAATTTTTGCTAACGCACCAGAACACCTCCAGCTGTGATGATCAAAATAGATAGGAACCAAATTCACGAAGATTTCAATGCTAGAATATTAAATTATGCAAATGAACATATCTATATTAGTATGCATCTTTTTTTTGGAAGCACCTTATAATAAATGAAGCTCAACTATCTTCGAAAGCAGCAGTTTTGATTACTGCAGATTTCACAGTGGCAACCACCTAAGCAGTGGAATAATCCTGGTTAATGTGGATCTATTATATATTTTTCATTTGTTTGGAAGGTATTGAAATCAGCTCCGAACTTATCCCAACTAATCTCAAAAATGCGAATGTGAGTTTGTTCATTTGTTTGTAGGCTTTCAGGCGTAAATTACTTAGCCGGTCATCATGAAATTTTGCACACATATTTTTAAGAGGACAGTAAAGGACATGGGACATCTTTTTTTTATCCCTTTTGGTGATCCCATGCGATCAAGAAAGGATACTCACTCCTCGGCGGCGAAGCTACCGCCACAGGGTGCAGCAAGTTAAAAAATAAAGCTAAACTATCCCTGAGGGTAGCTGTTTTCATTGGTGGCAGCTTGTACAGCGGTTACGACTTCAGCAACGGAATCATCCCAGAAACTGTAGATTTTTAGTTCGTGATCTGTATAAAGGGTACTCAAACCAGCGTAAAACTTCTTCAAAAATAAAGCTCAGGTATCCTTAAGAGCAGCAGTTTTGATTTCTGTCAGATCGTACAGTGGCAACAACTTAGCAGCAAAATTATCCCAGTGATGAAGTTCTTCAGTTCATGAAATGGATAAAAGGTATCAAAATTAGCTCCAAATGTATCAACCAATAAATTTGGAAGATCCCCGAGAGGATCAGTTTAGATTTCTACAGCTTTCACAGCGGCAACAACTTTGGCAGCGAAGTCACTCCAGTAAATGTAGAACATTAGTTGTTGATCTGGTTAAAGGGTATGAAAATCAGCATTAAAGTTCTTTACCAATAAAGCCAAACTTCCCTCCAGAGCATTAGTTTTGATTTCTGCAGCTAGTACGGCGGCAATAACTTTAGCTGCAGTCATCCCAGTAACAGTAGATCATTAATTTCTGAACAAACTGAAGGGTATTGAAATCAGCTTCAAACTTTAAAAAAATATAGCTAAACTATTATAAGGAGTAGCAGTTCTTATTAATGTCAGGATGTATGGCGTCGTTAACTTCAACAGCGGAAGTATCCCAGCAACTGTAGATCTCAAGTTTGTGATATAGATGGAGGGTGTTGGAATCAGCTTTAAACATCTCCAGAATTAAAGATTGATTATCATCGAGAGCAGCAGTTTCGATTCCTGATGTAGAACATTAGTTTTTGATCTGGTTGGAGGGTATGGAAATCAGCCCTAAACTTCTTCACCAGTAAAGCCAAACAGATCTCGAGAGCAACAGTTTTGATTTCTGCAGCTTTGAGAGCAACAAAAACCTTGCAGCGAAATCATTTCAGTAACTATAAATCTTTCGTTTGTGATCTGGACCAAGATTATTGATGGCAGCTTTACGCTCGTCCAAATAAAGCTGAACTATTCTCAAAAGCAGCAGTTTTGATTTCTGCCAGCTTGTACAGTGGCAGAAACTTTAGCAGAAAAATCATCCTCGTACGGAAGTTCTTCAGTTCATGACCTGGATGAAGGGTTTTGAAATTACCTCCAAACGTATTATCCAATAAATGTGAACGATCCTCGAAAGCGTCAGTTAAGATTTCTGCAACTTATTCATCCCAGTAGAAGTATATAAATAGTTTTGGATCTGATTGAAAGGTATCCAAATCGGCTTTGAAATTATTTAAAAATGAAGCTAAACTATTCCCGATAGTAGCAGTTCTCATTTGTGTCGGCTTATACATCCGTAATAACTTATGTAGAGGAATCATCCCAGCATCGATAGATCTTTAGTTTGTGATATGTATAGAGGGTGTTGAAATCAGCTTTGAACTTTTTCACAATAAAGCCAAATTATCATCGAGAGCAGCAGTTTTAATTTCTGCAGCTTTCAAAACGACAAAAACATTCGCAGCGAAATCATCTTAGTAACTAGAGATCATTAGTTTTTGATCAGGTTAAAGATTTTCAAAATCGGCTCGAAACTTCTTCAATAATAAAGCCAAACAATTCTCGGGAGCACCAGTTTTGATTTCTGCAGCTTTGAGAGCAGCAAAGATTCTTGTAGCGGAATCATTCCAGTGACTTTAAATCAATAGTTTGTGATCTGGATCAAGATTATTAAGATCAGCTTTACGCTCGTTAAAATAAGGCTAAACTGTCCTCAAAAGTAGCAGTTTTTATTTCTGCCAGCTTGTACAGTGACAACAACTCTGTAGCAAAATCATCCTAGTAACCGTAAATCTTCAATTTGTGTTTTGGATCAAAATTATTGATATCAGCTTCACATGTATTATCCTCAACGTATAAAACAATAAATTCGAACAATTCTCGAGAACATCAATTTAGATTTCTGCAGCTTTTACAGTGGCAACAACTTTGTCAGCGAAAATATTCTAGCAACAGTGGATATTTATTTTTTGATATTGTTGAAGGTATTAAGAAGATTTAAACTCATAAAAATAAAATCTGTCCGCTACGCGGGAACATTCTCATCGTGCGCTTCGCTCGCAAGTTCAAGCGCGCATCTTTCGCATCTCGTGCTTCACGCTCGATGGTATTCTCACCTCGCGCTCCGCGCTCGGCCTTTTTACCTCCCTTCAGTTGTATATAAAGCTTGTGAAACTCAAAAGCGAAATGTCGAATACTTCAAATTGATGAGTCTGACATCTCTTTTGTTAAAACTTCTCCGGCTTTAACGAATACATTCTCTTCTCGTGTTTCGTGCTGCGCACTCCATCAAAATTTGTCTTAAAAAGTAGAGAAGTCTTGTTGCCCTATTTGTTTCATATGTTGTGTACTTTTTCTGGAAATTTAATTAATAATGTTTAATGTTATTTTATACGATTGGAACGAAAACTACGCGTTCAATCGCAAAAATTTCAACAAATTTATGGATCTTTTTCGGGTGAACAACTTTTCTTTTTCAATCTTCTGTGTTAGTATTAGTCATTTTTTCAAAAAGTTTATTATTTCATTTTATATTTATTTTTTCTGATTGAAACATATTCTGTTGAAAGAAGATTGATTACGCATTTAAAAATATTTTCCTGGCAAAGAACTTGTGTATATTTGTTTTTTCCTAAGCTTGGGACAAACGTCCGAAAGTTCAATTTTCTCCTTTTTGATATGTTTTCTTTTAATAAAGCAAGAACTACTTGTCCTTTCAATGAGTAAATTTTACCAAATTTGTAGATCTTACATCGATGCATAATCAGTGCGACCAAATTTTGATTTTTCGATTTTTTGAGAAAAATCAAAAAGTTGCTGGGACTTCCTTGTAGGGCTCTCAAAAAGAAACAATTTTTGTCCTTTACCTTTTCCTCAAATCTTCCATTTTTTGGCTAAAAGTTCTCATCTTTGGTTACATTTTATAATTTTAAAAATGACATAACTCTGACACTTTTATTTTCATTAAAATAAATCATGGGAACAATTGTTCCACTCCTTACTTACTACAGGAAATTGTACTTACAATTTTCGAGTCTTGAAAAAAAAGGTCTAAAAAATTTTCAAAATGCTCTAACTTTTCGAATTTTTCTTCCAAAATAGCTGGCCAACGAACTTGCCCTTCAGTTTCTCACAATGAAAAAGTGTACCCAAGGACAATCAAATCGATTCGTTTTTTAGAAAGTTATCGTGCTAACCGACAGACAGACAGACATACACATTCGTAAAAACCAGTTTTTCGTATTCAGAGGGTCTCAAAACGTGGAAATTTGACAAAAATGGAGAGGGTGGGGTCAAATTTTACACAAATCTAATGCCTTCTCTGATAAGAATGTAATAAAGCTGAACTATCTCTAAAAGTAGCAGTTTTTATTTGTGTCGGCTTCTAGAGTGGTAACAGCTTCTGCAGCGGAATCATGCAACTCTAGATCTTCAGTTTTTGATCTGTATAAAAGGTATCAGAATCAGCTTCAAACTGAAAAATGGAAATTCAAAATATATCTAATTTGAGTGAGGTCCATTCGAATTTTTAAAAGGAATTCCTGAAATCCCCCTGGAATCTTCTGAAGATTCCAGGGAATTCCGGAAAGCTTTGATAAGTCTCAAGGGGTTCCAGAAAATCGCAAGAGGTCAAGATTTTATTGGACTCCATAAGAATTTCAGATATTCAGAAAGTTTGCAGGAAATTGGAAGCATTTTGAAGAATTTAGGATATTTTTGGATACAGGCTCCTGAAGATTATATGCGACTCCCATTAGGTTTCAAGAGTTAGGAGGAATGTCAAGGGATTTTAGAAGTTTGGGGGTCCTAGATGATTGCAAGGAATTTTCAAAAGCATTTCAAAATTCGGTGCGATTCTAAAAGATCCTGAAATCTCAAGATTTTTTGGATCCTATGAGATTTAAAGATTTTTCGGAAAATGTAGAGGGATATGAAAGGATTTTGAAAAATTTTCACGATATAAGTTCTGAAACACGATAAGGAATTTCCAGTACTTTTCAATAATTATGAGAAATTATATAAGATGGTAAAACATTCCAACATATTTTAAACAGATTCAAAAAGTTTCAGAAATTTTGATGAATTTTGAATTTTGTAGTGTCTTCAAAAGTTTCTAATAATTTTCAAAAGTTTTACAAAACGTGAAGGGACTTCAAAAGATCCCAAAGTTTCGAGATCCCATAAAACCTATAAGACTGTAGTATGTTTGAAAGATTCTAAGGGATCAAGAAATATTTTTAAAAATTCAAAGTATTTCGTGATAAATATTATAAAAAATTATGGGGAATTTGTGAAAGGTTTCCATAACTGGAAGAAATTTTGAAAGATTTTAAAAGATTTTAAAAAATTTCAACAGATTTGAATAAATTCGAGAGATTTCAAGGGATTTTAGAGATTTTGGCGGCTTCAAAAGATTCCACGGGTTTTTAGAAAGTTTTACGAAATTTCAAGGAAAATCAGAAAATCCCAGGAGATCAAGATTTCATGAGCCTTTACGATAAATTTAGAAGATTCTAAGGAATATAAAAACATTCTAAACAATCAAAAATATTTGAGGACTCGTACTTTTGAAGATTATGAGAAATTTTCGATAGATTTCAAGACTTGAAAGAAATTTCAAGAGATTTTCCGATTTTTAGGGTGTGCAGAAGATTCCAATCAATTTATGAAAGCTTCAAAAAATTTTGAGTTATTTTGAAAGATCATAAGAAGTCAAGATTTTATGGGACTCATAAAATCTTAGGAAATCGAAAAAGATTTTATAGGATTAAAAAAAGATTCATCGAATTTAAAATTGTATGATAATACATATTTCCAAGGACTATATGGAATTTTCAACAGATTTCAAGAATTGGAAGGGATCACAAAAGATTTTAGTCGAAAATTTTAATATGCTGTTGGAAAAGCGATTATTTTGTTGCGAAAGTTAACTTTTTTCGCCAAAATTTCAGCTGATTGGTTGAAGGTTACACTATTTCTTTTGAAATTCTCTTTCCTAATTGAAGATTCATCTCTGAAGTTGAAAATTCAACTATTACATTGAAAATTGATTTATTCAATCGAGAATCCGACCCTTCAATTCGTAGTGGAAAATTAATATTTTTCATGAGAAATTATGATATCTCGTTCGAAATTTGTGGTAAAAGTCCAAATATCTGAATTGAAGTTGAAAATAAATCTTTTTTTAATAAAAGCTAGATATCTAATTGAGAATTCGTGGTAGAGAATCAATGGATTCTGTTGATTATAAATGGTTTATCTATCAAAAACATTTTCTTCATCTGAAAACGTTAACTCCGATCTTTGTTCCAAATTTATATTTTTGATTGATACTCCACTTTTACTAATGAGAAATTTATCTGTTTCGTTTGAAGATAAGGTTACATTTTTGGCTTCGGGAATTCAACTATTTCGTAGAAAATTTGTGATGCCTTGAAAACTAATATTTTCGTTTGGAAACTTTTAGTAGAAAATTGGTTAAGAATATGACTATTCATGTGCTGAAGTTTCACTTTAGACGCGCGTTGTCGCCACACGGAAATAGAGTCACAGAAATTAGTAACACTGACGTCATCGTTCGAAGTTCAGCAGGCAGCACTACGCGTGGGCTTGCAGTGGTCAGTAGTGGGAGGTGTCCCCTCAAGCTCTAACTGAAGTCACTCTCTTTCACTTTCTTCCTCTCTCCTTTTCTCTTTTTCCCTCCTTTCAATCGGTTCCATTCCTTCATCAGAGTACATGAGTAACTCAAGGAAAAAAATTTATTATTTCTTTCTTGGTTTTTCTTTACGGAGTACAGGAGAATGTTCAAATTTTGCATTTCTTCTCTTTCTCGATGATTCAATAATCCCTTATGGAATCAGACAAAAAACGTCCCACTCCTGTTCGAACAATCGATTAATCATTCCTCTCCACCCCATGTTAAAACTGTCGGTATTTTTCACTTAGTCTTTGAACTGTCTAACATCGCTTACTGCAAGCTTAATATGTAAATTACCAGCTCGCGGTAGTTGAGAAACTCGTATTGAGTTTCAGACCTGATTGTGAAAAGAAGGGTTGTATGCCAACTTTGTGCACCTACACCTGTGCAATGCTCAAATACGTTCAACAGACCAGTCGCAAAGTGGCGAATGCACCGTGCAATTGGGCCGAGGGTTAATGTTCGCAAGGTCCCTAATATTTCATGGATAATTCCCCCCCTCGGGAGAGCAATACCAACGGCCTGCAAGGCATTGTCCGAGAAAAAAATAGTGTATCCTCGCATGTCGGTTAACCATCGTCCGTCGGACCCAGGTCGCTTAATTTATCGTTAAGTGATGTCCGCGTTTATTTATCGCGAGCCTTCCATCCCTAACGGACATGGACTCATTTCATTATTCACTAAGTGTACGAGCAAACTCTAACTTTACTGCGAGGGCGTCTGGACATTGTTTTCGGATTTTTAATGCCAGAAATTTTGATCTCTGGCTTCCTTGAGCTGGTTTTTAATAAAGCTTCGAGTTGATGTACCAATTAGCGTCCATGGAACATTCTGCTACATCTACTGTACGCTCAAGTTATTTATGCGAGATTGTAATTATTTTTGGAAAAGACTATTGTTAATCTTAACCTTTGCGCTAAGGACTTGGTCTAAGAGTTTGATGATGACGTGATCAATTAGAAATATACGTTTTGTTGACAATGAACACGGTCAGTTGTCAGTTTTACTTATGAGGAAAAAGATTCCTTAAGCACAAAGCCAGACTCTGATGTTGGAGTGGACATCACTGACCGTGTCGTTCCACGAATACAAGAGTTCGTCAATTAAAGCTACATCGAAGTTTAGCAGTTCGTGATATACGAGTCAGTTTGAAACCAGCTGCTTCACGAGCGGACGGAGATTATAAAGCGTTTATAGCACAGCTTCCCACCTCGGGGCACTCGCTTCTGATATGCATAAAAATAGGGGAACAGTAAAAGCAGGAGAAGATTCTTAATACAAGATCAGATTATGATTTCGCGGGGGAGTCGAGTAGCCTTGAAAGTTTGCTGCCAGGATTGGAAGATCTTCGTCATTAAACGACCGCGATTTTGAGGGATAAAGAAGAAAAAAGAACAACTTCTTTCAAATGCATGATGGTGTGTGATCACAAGTTAAGGCAGACTGTTAAAGTCTTGAAAGAAGATCTTTGAGAGATTCTTGAACCACTGGGTCTAGACTTGGTAACAAGATTTTGTTTGGTTACCATTTTCATCCTTATTCCTATAAATCACCAAATTTTCTGATATGGTAACAAATGACAAGAGTTCTTTTTGACGAGAGCTCTTCTTGATGCATATGCGTTGTAAGAAATAGGATGTCCGTATTTTTGTATTGCAAAGTGTTTTCCTTTGCAAATTTTGAATCCCCGCCAGTATCATTCTCATCCGTAGAACTCTTCTGTTTGTGAATATTCGAAAATTCTTTGACTTTGATGTGCTTCGATTCCACTGATGATCATTACTATTATCATTATGAATGATGTGATTATCTCACGAGTATCAGCACTCGATACTTCTTCAAATGTTTTTCTAAGTCCTGCTTGAGTTTACCGGCATAGATATCAGCAGACGACAGCAGACACGTTGTCCGTCTACATTTATCAAAAAATAAAATACTGATCGCACTACGAAATAGTAGAGGAGGTCTAACTCCTTTGGTTTGTAAGATATAAGACTGCTGCTCGATTTTTCGCTGCTACCATTTGGTTTGTTTTTGTTACTAGACGCAAAATGGTTGTATTAACCAAAAGAGTAGCAGCGGTGTATTTTAGAAACCCAAGTAGTTCGGCCTACTACCTAATCACCCAGTGCGTCTCTCTGGCTGATGCCAGGTGTCGACCAGGGTGTGAATATCAAGTAGAGATGGTAGTCGAAAGTATCATGAAGCTTGTAAATTATGGGCCAAAACAGCACCATGTAATTAATACTCATGAATCATCAACAGACGTTTTGTTTCTTCGAATTACCATCTCTACTTGATAATCACACCACGGTCAATACATCAACATCTTCTTCCTAAACATCCCTCTCCTGTCTTGTGGCGCAGTGCAGTACTATTAGTAAATTCCCACGTAGAAAGAGAAAAGAACAAAAAATCGAATTCACTCTCATGTTTTTGGATGGACAGATCGACTCACAACATTTGTCCCAGGTTTGAATGAATGTAGTGTTGGGGTAAGGAGTGTGTCTGGTTCAAAATAACATAATGCTTAACTAAGCGTGTCCGCGATCGTCATTAGTACGCAATAATGGGTAATGGTTAATGGTAAGGTTAGCGTTCTGTACCGATGCGACGAGAGTTGTGTGGGTACTAATAGAATATAAAAATCGGCGACAGTATACACCATGGACGACAACGGACATATGGTTGGCTGGGTCGGCCGATTAGATACATTTGCATCACAATACCGAAGTCTGCCCACCACCACTAGGCCGCTAGGCTTTGCTTTATTACGACCACCGTGGCCCATAGTCTATACCCATACCGGCATAATGGCACTTAACCTGGCAAAAAATTGTTGCAGCTTTCGGTGCGACCCGCTTACCGGGAACCTTTTGTTTACCGGGCTCTTTAACCCGTTCGCTTGGATTCGTGCGAGCCACTAACTCGGATCATCGCATTGCTACCAGCATCCATATTGTTCTACCTAAGGATCTTCGAGAACCACTGAATCCTATTCGATAGCTATCGCAGTTTCGACGCTTCGAACAATGGAAACCCATACGATGCTTCACACTCGAGATGTTTCACCAATACTATTTATTTTTTTAGTAACGCATTCAGTCTTATTCTATTCTCTCGTGATAAGCAAATAGGCTTGGGAGAATATTAGAGGAGAACGTTTAAAAATCTCAGGACACGTACAATGCTATAAGAGAGTTTGTAGCAACAAAAGTGTCTGTTGCAACCTTGGGAAGTAACAAATCGATGTTGTTAACAATTCCTTCACTTGACTTAACAGAACACACATGTGTTCTGCCTCTGTAATTATTTGTGATAAGTTATAATACCACTACTTTATTATACGGACCCTGTAGTATTATAACAAACTTTACCTCTGCATTTATGATTGTTTTTTTCCATAAAGGTGTCTTGAGTGTCAGGAACGAATGGACAATTTGTTAAGAATTTAATGCTCGGATTTGTTGCCATTTGTTCTCATTTTCCCAGGTAAGTTACGTTATCCGTACCGCATCTAAAAAGCTATCGTGCCATGCGAAATGCACGCTTACTGTGCGGTCAGACATATGTAATTATGTAAGTGAAGTGAGAGCAAGCAAGACATTTACAAAACTGCGGCGCACTAATTATTATTCATGCCGGTTAACTCCACGATATAGGAAAAGATTGTTGCTATCGGCTTTCTAGCATTATTATCGTTTTGCGGACGAGATATGCAAAATCAAGTACCGCAGCCCGCAGCGATAAATACACGCAGATGCTTTGCCGCTGACTAAATCAAGATCAGTCACGGATGAGGTTCCCTTGACGACTTTATGACTGATATTTGGTATATCGTACTCAATGGCCTCGTAATAATTTCGATAGCGATCTTCAATCTGTGTACCGGAAATTATAGAAAAGGGATCTTTAGTGCCGTTATGATTTTAGAGGATCGTAAATACACATTAGGGTGGTCCAAAAATGCATTAGAAGATTTTTTTTTCGAATTTTTATGCAGAACGCTCAGAAATTCGTTCGAATCCACAAAAATAAACGCATTAAAAAAAAATTAGAGGTGGCGCAAGCCCTATGAAGTTTAACACGTATTTCCCATAAGAAAAAAAGACGTTTTTGTAAATTTTATTCAGAATTCTCGATATTAGGTGAATCGAGTTCGAAATTCACTATTTCTTTTCACAAATAGTCACAGAATGCGAATAAAATAATATTTCTCAAATATCACCCCCATAAGTCTGTTTTATAGAGTCCCAAAAAACCCCCATAAGTGAAAAAAAAAGTTTTTCGAGTTTTTGGCAATTATTATGATTTTTTTTGCAGTTTTTAAACGCAGATTGTTTTAAATACATAAAATACTACTTCATACTGATAACTAGATGTTTATTTATATTTCTTAAATAATTAATAATTGTTTTTAGCAACTTTTTCTTAGAAAAGGGTTAGAAAGTCAAGGCTTTTTCTAAAGTTTTCAACTATTTTTTCAACGTTTCAGTTGAAGAGAGGTAATATTCAATTTGATTTAGAAAAAATAATTGTTTAAACAAATTGTAAATGTTTAAAACTATCCTCTTCTAGATTAATACTACATGGTTGCGGTTTTTTCGTGAAGTTTTTAAATTTTTATCACTTTTTAATTAGATTGAAGTCATAATTAATTCATCTTGAAATAAATTGTTTATGCAAATCATTATTGTTTATGGCTATATTCTCTTAGATTAGTGCTAAAAAGTTGCGATTTGTTCTGAAATGTTTAACTTCCCTTTACCTTATTTACCTTTATTTATTAAGTAAATTATTTTTGTTTTTTCCCGAAGTTGAAAGAAAAAATCAAAACAGAAAAGCTCGATTCATCTAGTAAAAGTTTAATTTTGAATGTTCTACTGAAATTATGAATCTCCAACGCAAAAATTGAATTTTTAAGAAAGTAGTTCAACTTTCAACTAAACAGTTGCATTTTCGACCTGAATATATAAATTGTTAGTGAACAATATAAGGGGTGATATTTCCGTAAAAAAATTTATTTTAAATAAAAAAAATCTAATTCAACCAACATTTAAATCAATTCAATTTAATTGAATTTCATTCAAATCCCGTTCAATGCAAAGTTAAACATTTCAGAAAAAACCGCAACTTTTTAGCACTTATCTAAGAAAAGAAAGCCTTAAACAATATTCATTTGTTTAAACTATTATTTATGTAAATTAAAATAAATACTAACTCACTTCAAGTGAAACGTGGGTAAAAAGATAAAAATTTCAGAAAAAACCGCAAGTGCCTATCATTAAGCAAAGAAAATGTTATAAGCAATAATAATTGGTAGCTATGAACATTTACAATTTATTGAAACAATTCTTTTTGATAACTCTAATTGATTATTACCTCGCTCTAACTGAAAACATGAAAATAAGTTGAAAAATTCCGAAAAAACCTTGACTTTCTAACCCTTTCCTAAGAGAAAATTTGCTAAGAACAATAATAAATTATTCAAACATTATAAATAAATATTTAATCATCAGTATAAAGTAGTATTTCATGTATTTAAAACAATCTGCATTAAAACCCACAACGAATCTTAATTAGCGCCAAAAACTTGTAAAACCTTTTTTTCACTTATGGGGGTTTTTCGGGACTCTATAAAACAGACTTATGGGGGTAACATTTGAAAAGTAATATTTTATTCGCATTCTGTGACTTACGAAAACTCCTTGTATTTTCACAAAATTCCATGCTTAAAAGTCAGAATCATCATTTTTAAGGGAAACTACCTGTCCTGAACTGGAAATTGTAATTTCTAAGGATTTTACTGCAATTACGTGTACCAATTTACATTTTTTATCTAAATAGTTCACACAAAAAAAGTGCGTTGATCTGGGGATGCGACATATGTTTTCCTAGGTATTTTGATGCGCTGAAACCGAATCTGATGTCGCAATTTGCCCCAAGGGCCAGTGTTTTACCCTCACCTCAAAGAAGCCCTCAAAGTCGGAAAAATGGCTCAATTTTCGTGTATAAAATTAGAACAAACAATATTCATACATTTTGGGGTTTGTTGAGCAAAAACAGACTATTTCAATAGCTCATTAGGGAGGGATTTCTTCATAACCCCAAAATCTTCAAGGCACACAAAGAAAAAAAAGTGTCTTGACCTTGGGGTGTAACGTATGTAGTCTTTTGTATTTTTGCGCGCTGAATTTGAATCCGCCATCATAGTTGGCCCTAAACGTCTGGGTTCGGCTGAAACCTAAAAAAAACTCCTCAAAAGGTACTTTTTGAGGTAAGTGTCAAACGCAGATGAGCATGGTAAATTCTGATGACAGATTCAGATTCAGCGCGTCAAAATACATATGAAAATATACGTCACACCTCAAGGTAAAAACACTTTATTTTGTGTTGCTGTATAATTTTTTCAAGTTTTTTTAGGTAAGGGTAAAACGCTGGCCCTTGGAGCAAATTCTGACAGCGGAATAAGATTCAGCGCGCCAAAATCTGCAAGAAAATATATGTCGCGTTCCCAGATCAATATAATTTTTTTTTGTGTGCCCGTGTAATTGAAGTTATCTCCATGAAACTTGTTTTAAATAATACCCAATTTTAAATAATGAGAATATCTCGTTGTTTTCTGTTTCAGGTGAGTTATTTCTCCCTTTATATTGGCCCAAATTATGTGAGTATTCATGCCTGAAAATATACTTCCTTCATTTTTGCTACCACATAGGTAAAGGTTTGTGATCGAAAAATTTTTTCTATATCTCCAAGATGATATAATTAGGTAGAAGAAATCTAAAAATTGACTGATTTAAAAAAAAATTTTTTTTAATGATTTTTCATAATTGAAAATAGGCAAGGAATAGTACGTACGAAATTTGAATTTCATTGAACAAAGTAGAAATGAAACTTTGTTTTATCCTGGATTTGTTTCAGCTAACCATAAAATTTCTGAGAATCCTAGGAGTTATATAATAATAGCGAGGGCTTGAAAACTCGACTGAAAAGTGTACACCTACTTCTGACTTCAAGATAATACAAGCCAATTCAGGATATTTCGGATACTTCAAGATATTTCAAATACTTCAGGATATATCAGAATATTCCAAGATAATTCAAGATATTAGGGTATTTCACGTACTTCAGTATTCTTCAGGATACTTGAAAATATTTTAGGGTACTTCAGAATGTTTCAAGGTACTTCAGGATAATCCAAATACTTCATGATACTGCGCGAACTTCAGGAAGTTTCACTTACTTCAAGTTACGTGTACTTCAGGATAATTCAAGATAATTGAGGATATTTCAAGGCACATAATAGTTATTCAATGTATTACAGGTAATGTGTAGGATGATTCAGATACTCCAAGATACTTCATATACTTCATGATACTTTGGGATACCCTAAAAATTCCAAAGTATTCCAATAAACATTAGGATGATATTTCAATTTACTTCATTATAATTTACGTATTGCAGGATACTTAATAAAGATATCCCAGAACACTTCAAAATATTTCAACGCACTTCAGGATGATTCACGTACTTCAAGATACTTCTATGTAAAGTATCTGGATGTATGTGAATTATCCGGAAATAAATTGAAATATCCCGAAATAACTTGAAATATCTCGAATTATCTTTAAATATTCTAAAGTATCCTGAAGGTTCTTGAACATCATGAAGTATCTTGAGATTTCCTAAAGCATCTTGCGACTTCAGGGTGTATCTCAAAATATCCAAAATAATTCTGTACTTGAAATATCTCGAAATATGTAATGTATCCTTTACTAGTTGAATTATCCTCACTACAAAGAAATGTTCTGAAGTACTTCAAAATATCTTGAATTATTCTGAAATAGGTATAAACTTTTCAGACAAGTTGTTAATCACTCATTTTCGAAGAAAAAAAAACAGAAAATCAAGCTTCTTGTTCATCACTTTAATATGCTTCAATATACTTTATATATTCAAAAATATTCAAAGATACTTCAAGATATTTCACGATACTTTAATGCACTTTAGAACAATTCACACACTTCGAGATATTTCAAAATATTTTAGAATATTTAAATGCACTACAGGATAATCCAAATACTTAAAGATACTCCACGTAGTTTAGGATATTTCACGTACTTCAAGATACTTCAGGATATTTCAAGGTACTTTAGGAAATCTCACATACTCCAAGATACTCTACATCTTTCGAAATATTTCAAGAAACTTCAGGATATTCCTTGATAATTCATAATATTTCAAGATACTTCATGATATTTTAGATACTTTACGACGTTTGATATACTTTAAAATATTTGAAGATACTCGAGGATATTTCATGATACTTAAAGGTTCTTCGGGATGTTTCGGAGTACTTTCGGAATTACTACAAGAAATACTAATGTACTTTAGGATACCTTAGGATATTTATATACACTAAGATATTTTAAGATATTTCAAGATACTGAAGAGTATATCAAGATATTTCCAGATATTTCATGATATTCCAAGATACTACATTATATTCCAAGATACACCATGATATTTCAAGGTACTTCATGATAATTTATATACTTCATGATACTTGATATTTTTTTAAATATTACAAGATAATTAAGGATATTTCACGATATTTCATGGTACTCCAGGTAATTTCAGAGTACTTCAAGATGTTTTAAGGTATCGTTGGATACTTCAGGTTATTTCACGTACATCCAATATTCAAAGATACTCTAGGATTTCTCAAGATATTTTGAGGTTCCTCAGAATAATTAAATTCTGGACAATTCACAGACTTCGAGGTACTTTATATACTTCAGGGTACTTCAAGATATTTCAAGGCACTTCAGAATATTTGGATGTTATTCGGGATAATTCACATCCTTCAAGATACTTCACATACTTGAAAAATGCCAAGATGCTTCAGAATATATCAAGATATTTCAAGATTGTTCGGGATGTTTCGAGGTACTACAAGATATCCTAATTTACTTAAGGATAACTTCGGACATTTATCTACTCCAGGATATTTCAAAAACTCCGAAATATATCCTTCAAAATATTTCAAGATACCTCAGGATATTGCAAGATATCCCATGATACAATATGTTATTTCGAGGTGATTTATGATACTTTACGTACTTCATGATACTTTATGTACTTCAAAATATTCCAAGATACTTAGGGATATATTAATTAACCTGGTCGAAAAAATAACATCTTCCTCTATCAAATACTTAGGAATATTCTATGATACCTAAATGTACTTCGAATTGTTTCGAAGTACTCTCGGAAGTACTACGAAATATTCTAATGTGCTTTAGGATACCTTAAGACATTTATATACTTCAGGATATTCCAAGATCTTCCAAGATACTCAAATATATCAAGATATTTCCCGATACTTCATGATATTCCAAGACACTACATTTTATTCCAAGATACACCATGATATTTCAAGGTACTTCATGATAATTTAAATACTTCACGATACTTTATATACTTTAAAATAATCTGAATATTTCATGGTATGTTTCGGGATGTTCCGAAGCTCGAAAGTATCACGAGATATTCTAATGTACTTTAGGATACCTTAGGACATTTATATACTTCAGGATATTCCAAGATCTTCCAAGATACTGTAGAATATATCCAGATGTTTCCAGATATTTCATGATATTCCAAGATACACAATGATATTTCAGGGTACTTCATGATAATTTACATACTTCACGATACTTGATATACTTCGGAAAATTTAAAGATACTCAAAGATATTTTATTATACTTAAAGGTACTTCGGATAGTTTCGAAGTATGCTTGGAAGTACTACAACATATTCTAATGTACTTTGGGATACCTTAGGACATTTACATACTTTAGGATGTTTCAATGTTATTCAGGATATACATAATTCTTCAAGATACTTCACGTACTTTCAAATATTCAAAGATACTCTAGGATATTTCAAGATATTTCAAGGCACTGCAGAATATTTTTATGTTCTTCGGGATAATTCACATACTTGAAAATACTTCACATACCGAGAGAAATGCCAAGATACTGCAGGATATATCAAGATATTGCAAGATACTTCGGGATGTTCCGAAGAACTGCAAGATATTCTATCGTGCTTTAGGATACCTTAGGATATTTATATACTTCAGGATGTTTCCAAATCTTCTGAATATATCCTTCGAGATATTTCAAGATGTTCCATGATACTTTATGACATTTACAGGTACTCCATGATATTTTACATATTTCACGATACTTGATATACTTCATGATACAACAATATATTTTATGTACTTTCAGGTACCTTGAACATCTATATACTTCAGGATATTTCGAGATATTCCAAGATACTACATGATATTTCGAAATACTTAACGATCTTTTAAGTTATATAAGGGTATTTCACATATTTCAAGGTACGTTGCATACTTTAAAGATATTTCAAGAAACCGAGGGATTTTTCGAGATATTCGGAGGTACTTCAGGATACTTCAGGATATTTCACTTACTTCAAGATCTTTGAAGATACTACAGGATAATTCAGCACAAGTGTACACCATGCTTCATGAGTTTTGTCAGCCCGTGGAATTATTATTCGATAATTATTATTTTATAACTAAAAAAGTGTCGAACATGAAAATTCGAATTTCATCAAATGAAACAGAATTCATATCTAGATCTATTTTGGATTGGATTCCACAAATGAATAAATTTCTGAATACCCTGGAATTATTATAATTATAAATCACAAAAAAAATTTCAATCATGGAGTTTCTAATTTCATCAAATTTATCAAGCTGTCCTCAGTTTCATTCTTATTTTTATCACACTCCTGCGAAAAAGTCAATGTATTATGAAATTTTTTTTCTGGTCCTTTCGATGGATTCTAGTACATTTGCCATCCATATTTTCATTTATATAATTCGCATTCAAAATAACCTTCGAGAAACAAATTTCTTAAATTTCACCAACTCACTTTTTATCTTTCAGAATATCCAATGAAAAAGTTACACAAACTAAGCACAAAGGAGCGCATGTGACTGCTAATAGGTGACTGACTCCACAAACCCGTGAAAGGGAAATAAATTGACAGAAGTTTAGATTATTATGAGTTCAAAATAATTAATCCTATTCTGCTAATTTGGTGGGATTTCATTTAGTTTCTTCTATAGTCCAAAAAACTTGTTAAACAATACCCCTTTTTTAAACCATAATGTCCAGTAGGATTAGCAGTAGGCTCAAATTGACGCTCATCCATAATTTGAGAGGAAGTCTGATCCTATTCCCTTTGGAAAACAAATTTTCGAAATGATTTCTGGACTTGCATTTGCAAGGCCTGCCTAGTTTTGGATGGATCCAGTCTGAATATTTTCTTCAACTCAAGTTCCGACGATTATTCTTCTTATCTATAAGGCTTTAATCCGTTAATAGGCAGATTTGCGGTTTTCATCATCGAAAGCATACAAAATATATCAAATTCCGTCAATAGGAAGATGTCCAGGAAGAAAGGTATTTTTATATCAAGCTTGGAGACGTGAGAAGATGAAGAAATTAACTACTTAACAATCCAGGGACTATGGAGTAAGACGACAAGAAAGTATTGCGGATTGCTACACATCAAAATAAGAATCGCGACGACATACCGCGAAATTCCGAGGGAATGACAGATTTATGAAAAAAGCGAATAAAAAAGTAAGGAGAGTTGGAGAAAAAGAGAGGAAACAATCGTGGAAGTGAGCGTTAACGGTTCGCGAAGAGCAGTTGGTGCGCGAGAGCGGACATTACCGTCGCTGACGTATATTTAGGTCTGATTATTTATGATTATGATTATTCCAGGAGGCTTTCGAACGCTTTATTGGAAGTTTAGCATGTGCTCGCTTATGATGCTAATTTTGAACTAGGTGGACTGTATTTCCTAAGGAACTACTGTAATCTGTCCGCTCGTCTGCCTGTCGCTAATTCGCAAAATTCAAGACTGAGAGACCCACTCTATCAAATTACGAGGTTCATATCAAGTCAAATGTGGTGAATTTCCCATACAGAAAGTTCCTTCTGCCGAATATCTCCCTCTTCAAAGTGACATAAGTGCAGCAAGTCTTCCCGACCCGATATACTGTTTCAAGGACGGTGACCTACATTATTCCTATGACCAGTCGCAGGAGTGCCTTGTCAATCTCACAAGGCCAGGGAAGAGGGAAAGGTGTGTGCTCTACATCATTCTTGTGACCAGTCTTTTGCCATTTTGCATGGAAGAAGACTTGGATTTTTGTTTGGTGGCGAGTTGCCGCACTTTTGCTTTAGAGGAAGACTTCGAATTTTCTGTTGGGGAGAGATGCCATGGGGAGAAACTTTGGCTCGGGAGACTTGCCACGAAATTGCCAATCTTCTCAGAAGAGATGGCGCAAGAAAGACTTGCGACATAAGACCCGAAATGAACCCAACGTTTTGCACAAACTTGAAGCGAGTTTTGAAAGATCCATACACAAATGTGGGAAGTACAAAAGCTGAGCGCGAAGCGCAAGGTGCATCCATTAACGAGTGCGAAGCGCGAGATTCGATAGATGCGCGCCCTAGGCGTACACAAACTTACGAGCTGCGCGCGAAAGCCATGACACTTTTCTGTTGAAAAAATTCTTGTGGTTGAAAATTCAGCTGTGTTGAATGCAAAGGAGGACACCGTATCCTGCCAACATGCCAACAACACGCGGTATTACCAAATGGTCGCCCATCCAAGTACTAACCACGCCAAACGCTGCTTAACTTTAGTGATCGGACGGGAACTAGTTTTTTGAGCGGGACATAACCGTTGATTTGTGAAAATGAACCTTTTTCGCTGAGAATTTATATTTTTCGGTTGAAAATTTATCTTTTTTCTTGGAAATTTGACTATTCAGATAGAAATGAACTCATTTGATGAAAATCAAAATTCGTGGATTGGAAATTCAACTATTCCGTAGAAGCCTTACCTTTTTTTATTAAAATAGTACAACTTAGGGTGAAATTTGTTTCGTTCTTAACTAAAACATCTATTCTGAACGAAAATCCCATTTTTTTATTGTTGAAAGTTCATCCATTTACGTCAGGAATTGAACTACTTGATTGAAGAGGAGCTTTTTTTCTAAGATTTCGTATTTCCAGGTTTGAAATCCGACAATTTTTTGTGAAATTTGTTCCAGGGAGAAATTCAGCCTTTGTAGCAAGAATTCAAGTACTTGTTTGAGAACGGTCGATTTTATTCCATTTCTTATTGACAAAAAAATGTCTTCTAATTGAAAATTGGACTTTTCTATTAAAAATTCACCTATTTTGATAAAGACTTCAACCGTTTAGATGAAAAGGACGGTTCTAGCTGAAAATTCATATTTTTGGGTTGGAAATTCAATTTTTTTTGGAATCCAAGAATAAAACTCTTTGTTTGAGAAGGATCTTTTTTCTAAGATTTCTCGTATTCGGGTTGAAAGTTCGACAATTTGGGTAAAATTTGTTTCGGTTGAAAATCTAGCTCTTTTGTTCAAAATACAATAGGGTATTTTTGAAGGATCATATTGGTTGAATCTTCAACAATTTGGTTAGAAATTAGATTTTTTGTTGAAAATAATATGTCCAGATTGGAAATAAAATTGTAATGCAGAAAATCCGTTTTATTTTCCTTCAAAATTCTACGATCTTGATGAAACTTTAAATATTTTTCTCAAAAAGCCTGTTCTGTTAGAAATCAAAAAATCAGGAAACAAGGCAGCTTTTTTGGTAAATATAAATAATTCCGGATTAGAAGTTCGAAAGTTTTGCAGAAGATTCGTCTGTTAGGCTTGAACAGTAAGAAATAAGATTCAAATTCCTTTTTTCTTAATCAAGGAAATCATTTGGTTGGATATTCGGTTTTCGTATTTTCTTCTTTTTGGTGAGAGCTTTTTTTCTAGATGAAAATTCAAGAATTTCGTTAAAAAAGCATATTTTTTGTCAAGAATTTTAACAGTCCAGGTGGAATTCATTCTGTGCTTGACAGGGAGAAACTTTATTGCTTGAATATTCAGAAATTTATCATTTTTTTTAGAAAGAAATCTTTTTTCTGGCAATATAGGAAAAGTTTAACGATTTATGCCCTTTGAGGCACTTCATGACTATGCTGATTATTATCGAATTTTGTTATTCTCCACTGAGCTCTTCAAATTTTATTTACAAAACTTTAGGTATTATGCATCTTTGCGTAAAGACTATTTGAACATATTTCAAATTTTCGCGCCATCTTTAAACTTGATGTCTACTGCAGCAGACGACATTCTAAAAATTATATCACTATTATATCAATGGCTCAATTCCATCAGTGAAAAAACATTGAGATTTTCCGAATTATTCGATGTGAAGTAAAATGACTCATAGCGTAATCTTTATCAGAAGATAATAGAATTTTTCTTCCAAAATTCAAATGCATCCTTTCCCCAACCATTTCAGAACTGCACAGAATTTAACAGCTCTTTGACGTTGATATAACATGTTTCTGATGGAAAGAACTTATACCTTTGAATAACATATTATAAAGAAATATTTGAGAACACTATCAACGAAGTTGATTGGAAAATAGGAGAGTTATCAATTTATTAATTCAGGTGGCCATTTAAGCCACTACGTGTGGTTAAGCCGGCCAAAACCCTAGACATCATCTGTGATAAAAATCCATGATTAACTAATTATTATTATTTTTTATCAATGTCTCATTATTACTTTGCAAAGCTTTCCACCACAAATTTTTACCCTTTGGTTAGCTAACCATATACCCTATGCGCATATTTCCGTTGTGAAGATGATTCTAATAGGACGAATAATAAAACTTGTCTTGGCGCGGAGAATAGACCTTCAACGACAGTGACGAGAATATGGCGGAAAAGTGTCCGATTCTAATTATCCAAAGTTCCAAAATAATGGATAATTTCCCTTATTACTCGCGGCCTTCTCTCAATTTCAATATCATCTTCATTGTCACATGATGATGAAATATCTGTATATATTTTAGCCATACATCACAATATATACTGTCTCACTGCACTTGAACTTCAACTTTGAGGTTAGGTTCACCTGCGTAATCGCTGTTTGAATCCTTTACCGACCAAAAATGCCCGATTAAGTAAAAGAGCAATTAGGATTTTTCAATCATGGTTTAGAATAGGGTCGAATGCAATTTACTGATTGAGATAGGTTGATCAAGGATTGAAATTTAATCACAGTTGGTGAGATCGGCCCTAAGACCTTCTTTCCCTGTTAAAGTTCAACCTGACAAAAAAAAAAAGAAATCAGGATTTCACTGCGGAGCACTTACGAGCAGTTCAAAAATAACGGCAGAGTCTGAAAAGAAATATCAATATATCTTTTTACAAATCGGAGAGAACAAATTAGTTGTCTCCTAAAATTAGAAGTGATTCATTTTCAATTTTCAGGATGAGAGAGATTATTCGGAAAAAATTTCTTTGGCTTGAGTATGTCGCGAAAACTATTAATTTCTTGGCCTCGATTATTTTGAGTGGCTGATGTTTTACGTTCCGTTTCATTCTCTTGGTCTTTGCAATGACAAACTGGAGGAAAAGTCTCACTAATCTCAAATAAATCATGCAGTTTTAGAAGCAGTTTATTTCAGTCACTAGCGTTCAAGCTGTTTTTCCTGAATATAATTTTGTTGAAAGAAAGAATATATTCGGAGAAGTTTTCTTTAAGATTCAGTTGACAAAATCATTTCCCTAATAATTGACAGTTTTTGCTTCTTTAGGTGTGTCCCTGGTCAGGTAAACTAGCGAAGGGACATGCATGAAGTTTGAGGCTTTCTCAGATCAATGCCCTATTTAGGGCAAGCTAGTGAGGGCCTTTCAGTGATCCCAACTTTGGCATGGAGACATACTGCGCTTGCGCTAGGATTTATGAGAGAAACACGGCGCGACTCATTATTGCCATGGTAAGGGCTTGTCGTAACGTTTTTCTCTCATGCCTCTTAGCGCAAGCGCAGTACGGATGATAAAATTCCCTACAAATTTGCATTTATGCAATTTTTCGATATTTGCAATACTTTATTAACTAGAAGTAATTATCTCAGGGAAAGGGATATGAAAAATCCTGAATTTTTGAATAACTCCCTTTCCTTCATTGCGATACAAGAATCATCCTTACAAAACTTGTAGCCGTTAAAATTATCAAAATTTTCATGATAATAACTCGATGGAGCGTAGGTTCGGTTGCTATTTTATTCTGCTTAAAAAGTTAATTGATAATTTACGATTCGCATAATTTTTTACCTCAAAATAAGTGCAAATGTGCACCTTAAATGCAGTTTCACCAATTTTGTGGAAATTTCTCGAAGATTTTTGGAGCTATGACAATTGATAAAGTTCTGAAATGGTAATGAATGAACAAGTTAAATGAATAATATAATCTTGAAAATTCATAAATTTTTCATGTTCCCCGTACACGGGTAAACTTAAACTGCAATCAAATTAATATTAATTAGTAATTTTTCACATTCAGATTCCCGAAAATTCTATTTTTAAATATAAGAATCGCCAAAATTAAA
>WSXT02235970.1:3902-15937 GCA_011762715.2 Neuroterus valhalla
GGATGACTTGATATATCGGAAAGGGAAAATGGTATCCCCACTCACTCGGAGCGTGCCAGAGACGACACAGGATTGGCGAGTTCGCTAGTACGCGCGCAGACTCACTCAACCCACTCGGCGCACTGAATGCCCTCCGAGGAAGTGGGGAGAGCAAGCGCAGTGTGCTGCATCGCCTTTTCTTACGCGTTACCAGACCCCACAGGTTTGTGCTCCATCCCGTCAATGTCTATCTCCATATTTGCAATATTTATCACCAAAGATATTGACATTATTAATTATGAAGTTCTACAATCCAAAGAACGTATAGAGTAGCTTGTTATAAATAATAATGAATTTATAACTGAAAAGTTGAGTAGTGTATCCTAACTTCTTTATAATAAGAAGAATATTTTGTCTAGAAAAGTATTAGAGGAATTGAGGGTAGAATTTTCATCTGACAGCTATTACGCACTACAAATACTGTAATTATTAGGTCATCTATCTTACATATGAGCACAGTCGAATTTATAGAACTGATTTTCTTTTGGTACACTTATTACTTTTTGCAGATTTTTTAGCCTTTTTTATTGTGATAACTACAAATTAGGATTCGGAAAACGCAATTAATATATGAGACAAAATATAAGAGCTCAAACAAACTCCCTTCAAAATTTGTAATGAAAATGTAGCATAAGCTATTCCTTAATTGATAATCATTTATTTTTCCTTACAGCTGTAATAAATGAAAAATATAACTCAACGGCCACAATTGGATTGACTAAGGAGAAGTTTCACACAGATTTGGGTACCACGATTTCCAACGCTGAGGATTGGAAAGGTTTTCGCGTTCCTTGGGTAAGGTCAGAGAATTCCACCTTCAGAAAAACTCTGAAGATCTCATCTAGAAGGTAACACACACGGAGAGGAGTAAACCTGAACTGTTTACACCGTACCTGTAATTGCGCTCACCGTAGCAGCTACGAATGATTAACGTATTGTAGATAAATCGTGACTGCTACTGCCAGCGACGGAACTATTCCGGCCACACCGTAGAAGTTACTGCGCGTCACCTGAAAACGTTTTGCAGTTAACCGTTGCTCCACTGCCAGTAATAGTTACTGCTAATACCCGAATAGCTCCGAAGAGCGCAGTATTAGTAGTGCAATTAAATTTGATCAGCAGTGCAACGAAATTTGATGCCTCATCGCTGACAAAATTTTAGTTCTACTAAAATCTAATGGTTTTATATTTGACCTTGACCTTACACATAACCCATGGAATCAAATACATTTCTTGAGAAACTACATAAATTGGAGGAGAAGATCAGCTGAACCTTGTTCCGGGTTCCGAGTTTAAACTTGAAGACTTTTGAGGTTAGTTTCATACAATATTTTATTCAGTTTCGTACATTATTGTATGAATACATTCAATACATAAATTGGCAATACTAATACATATTTTAAAGAAAATAATTCCCGAGAAAGTAATAAAGATTATCGTTTATTGTTTTTTCAGCGAATATATGTATCAACAAAAACTGAAATCGCCCTGCCTAAAGAGTTCCACAAAAAACTATTGACAGATGAAGCCAAATTTTTATTTAGAAAAATCATTTAATGGGAAAATTTCTTCACAGGCCCAACTGCTTTAAAATTGATTCCACATCGCTGACAAAATTTTATTCCCCATTTAATTTAATGGTTTTCAATTTGAGCTTTGACCTTGCACATTGTCCATTGAATTTATATATTTCTTGAGGAACCTCATGAAGTAACCTAATAATACTGAATAGATTCGCAACGTAGATAAAGCAAAAAACTGCGCGTCCAGTGATGGTTACGGACTAAACAGGAACTAATACTGTCGGAAACGTAACCATTACTGCCGTGGCAGTAACTATGACTGCGTTACGTTTAACTGTCTCGCACCGAACAGATACTCGGCAGGCAGCATGTGAGGCAGGTTCATGTGTGCGCAGTAACAGTTACTGTTTATCTCATACTCGGGAATCGCGCATAGCAGTTACGGGGTAGGCAGTAACGGTTACGGTTTACTCCTCTCCGTGCACGTAACGTACTTGATGACATTACACATGTATAATATGATATTTTACAATATATACATTTGTAAACAAATAAAGATTATATCCTTCGTACATGCATTTTATCTTTCATCCTTTCTGCAGCCCATAGTTATTTCGTAACGTCAATAAACTAGAATATATTTTTTCTCACAACTGTATTGAATGAAAAATATAACTCAATAGCTACAATCGAATTGACTGAGGACTGTCAGCCAAGGCACAATACCAAAAAATGCGTACTGTCGATGGTTGGTATAATACTGATTTACTACTGGCGCCGTAATGATACGCATTGCTGGTCAAATACCAACATTAGAGTTTAGCCAATAGTTGGCACTCTACTGGGTTAATAATGACATAAATTACTGGCAATATACTAGCACGGGAGTTTTGGCAGCGACTGGCATTCTACTGGCCATATTCCAACATCAAGTGCTGGCTAACAGCCGACATAAGAGTTAAGCCAGCGGTTGGCGTGTGACTGGTTTACTACTGGCGCAGTACTAATAGGCATTTCTGGCGAAATATCGGCATAAGTATCCAGACAATGTTCAGCCTCATACTGGTTCACAACGGACCCAGTACTGGCACAATACCAACAAAAGTATTCCGCCAACGTTTTTCGTATTACTGATTTACCCTGCTGGTTGTTGCAGATAAAATTGATACCTTCAGATTTAGTGTGTTTCTTATTTAGATCAATATTTTTTAGAGGAATTTATGATGCTCATAAGGGAGTGTAAATAAAATAATTTTGAGAGGAGTTTATGGAGGTGTTTGAGGTCTTCCATCATGATGAGCGACGGTGTACGCAGAGTATCATAAAAAGAGGTAATATACGTCCAAGATAAGGAGGCCATGTACAATTAGCGTGTATGAAACCTTATGTTTAACGGCAGCTTATCGCCCTCTTAGTAGTCTATGCATCCATATCACTTGCAAAATATACACATTACTCTCTTATTGTTTCTAATCTTATTCCCAATAAAATTGAAATCCATTCAGTTCGAAAATGCAGCTGATTTAAAATTTAATAAATTTACGACTCTGATACGTAGCTTTACACCCATGCATTCTTTTATTTTGTAATTTCGTTTCGCTGATTGTATATCATAAACTGATAGAATAGTATCATTATGTATCCCAGAATACCGAAAAGGAATGCAAAGATTGATTCAAATGATTTATTTATTCAATGGCTATTGCACCCAAGAACAGAAATAGATTTTGAAATGCGGTTTTTGCATTAATCCATTTTTACCAACTGATGAAAATAATGGACACGATTTGACAGCCCGAAGTTACGAACTGTCATGATAATGTTTAATTCCGTCGACACGATTCCTCGTTTACATTTATTTTCCTGACAAGCGACGATAATTTGAAATAACCGGTTCTTCACAACAAATACAGCGTGCTCCTAAATATCAATCGAAATGCGTCCACAACATAGTCAATTACTGTTTGCCATATTTTTCAGCAACCGGTTCGTAGAAATTCGAACAGAGTGTCGGACATTTTGGCCGGTTTTACCTCGATAGATTTGCATATTCCAATAAAACTTTAATGAGGCAATAGCATTCGGGAACTTGGTCAATATTTTGTTTCTAGAATTGTCAACTTCAAGTTTAGAAACTACTTTGCATCCTGAAGTGAGAAAAAGCAATCTACACAACTTTACCAATGTTATTTTTGATTGAATAAGGTCAATGCCAGAACAGAATATATTATGAAAATTTTAGAATTTAAAACTTAATGAAACCTTAGTCAAAATTCTTGTAATATTTCAGACGTCAATGTATGTCTTGATAGGTCTTAAGAGGGTTTGTAGATGGTTTAATTTCTATAAGATTTAGGCTCTCTTATAGCTCTCCTAAGTGGCTAAAAGCGGAGGTTGTTTAAAGATTCTTCAAAGATCCTATGTCTTCACAAACAAAAAACTTTAACTGAAACAAATTCGAAAAATCATACCTTGACGCAGACATCATTTATGCATTTTTATGTGTTTTGTTTCAGAAGTGCAGACTATTGTTGACGTATGTATAACTCAGCGAAAGGAACGTCACAAACATAGATAACGTTTGACCAAATTCGTGATGATAAATTGTAACAAATTATGCAAATTTGGATAAAGATGCCCCTGTGCAATAATGGCTTTTGCCATCTCTCTCATTTTGCAGAATCTAAAGTATTTTGTTGGAAATTCGGCTACCTTGTAGGAGTCATCTTGTTATGGAAAATTCGACTGTCCGTATGTGTGTGATTATATTTTTGTTAGATTTATGCTTGAGTACTGATTGCAGAGTGTCTAGAAAAAAACAAATAAGAAGGGGACATCAGGAATAAGCTCTTAGATAAGCAAAGAATTAATTTTTATAGTTCTTTCTAATGTTATTGGTCTATTGACTGAAAGTAACGGAAAATAGATAATGGGTGAGTCATTGTTTCCGGCAACGCAAGAAGCTTTGTTGTTTGGTTATCATGGATTAAATTAGTATCATTTCCACATTGGAGAATGAGAGGAAGGGAGATAAATCGTTCAAATAGATCAATCGAAAGAATAATTTCAAGGATCAAATGTAAACCGGAATATGCATTCTTTGCTACATCATCAATTGTAGGGACGTCTGCATGTCTCTGACTATACTTTTGATAGATTTGTGGTTAAAACTGATTGCAGAGGTTCTATAAGGAACAAAACTCAAGAGGGGACATCAGCAATATACTCTTGGAAAAGGTAAGAATTTATTTTCATGGGCCCTCCTGGTGATTTGTTGATTAGAAGTATCAGAAAATAGTAGGTAAATCGTTATGCTTCGCGCTGCAAGAATTGTTGCTGCTTGGTTATTAAGGTTCGAAAATAACAATTTCTGCATCAAATGATAGAGAATCAGAGAGAGAAATCGTTTAAATAGATCAATCGAAAAATTAATTTCAAGAATCAAATGTGAACGGGAAAACGCATTGTTTGCATGATCAATTGTAAGGATGCCTGCATGTGTTTGATTATATTTTTGATAGATTTATGGGTAAAACTGATTAAAGAGGTTCTACAAGGCACAAAATTGAAAGGAGACATCAGGAATATACTCTTGACAAAGGTAAGAATTCATTTTGATGGGTCCTCCTGGCGATTTGTTGATTAGAAGTATCAGGAAATAGTAGGTAAATCTCTATGCTTGGCTCCGCAAAAATTGTTGCTGTTTGGTTATCATAGATTGAAAAAGAACAATTTCCACATTGAATAATAGAGCAATGAAGAGCGAAAATATCCAAACACATCAAATGAACGATTGATTTCAAGGATCAAATGTGGACTAGAGTGTGCATTGTTTGCTACATCATCAATCGTAGGGACGCCGCAATGTGTTTTATTATATTTTTTGATGGATCTTTGGTTAAAACTGATTGCAAAAGTTCTATGAGATACGAAATTTGAAGGGGACATCAGAAATATACTTTTGGAAAAGGTAAGAGTTCCTCAAGATAGGTCTTTCTGGTGTGTTAGTTTGTTAACTGAACGTAACAGAAAATAGATCGTAGGTAAATCGTTACGCTTGGCGCCGTAAGGATTGTTGCTGCTATTATCATGGATTGAAAGATGATATCCGCAATAAATAATAAAGGAATAAAGAGTAGAATCGTTCGAATACATTAAATAAACGATTGATTTCAAGAATCAAATGTGAATCGGAATATGATTGTTTGCTACAGCATCAATTGTAGGGACGACTGCATGTCTTTGATTGTATTTCTGATAGATTCATGATTAAAACTGATTGCAGAGGTTTTATAAGGAACGGAATTCAAAGGGGACATCAGAAATATACTCTTGGAGAAGGTTGGAGTTCATTATGATAGGTCTTTCTGGTGTAATAGTTTGTTAACTGAACGTAACAGAAAATAGACAGTACGTGAATCGTTATGCTTAGCATCGCAAGAATCGTTGCTGTTGGTTATCATGGAATGAAAGAGAACATCCGCAATAAATAATAGAGGATTGAAGAGTGAAATTATTCAAATTCATTAAATGAACGATTGATTTCAAGAATCAAATGTGAACCGGAATATGCACTGTTTGCTACATCATCAGTTGTAGGGACGCCTGCATGTGTTTGACTATATTTTTTGATAGATTTATGGTTTAAACTGATTTTAGATGTTCTATAAGGAAGAAAATTCAAAGGGGACATCAGAAATATACTCTTGAGAAAGATAAGAATTTATTCTGATAGCTCATCCTGGCGATTTGTTGATTGGGAGTACCAGATAATAATAGGTAAATCGTTATGCTTGGCTCCGCAAGAATTGTTGCTGCTTGGTTATTAGGGATTGAAAGAGAACAATTTTCACAGTAAGTAATAGAGAATCAAAGAGCCGAATTGTTCAAATACATCAAATGAACGATTGATTTCAAGAATAAAATGCGGACCGGAATATGATTGTTTGCGACATCATCAATTGTAGTGATGCCTGTATGTGTGTGATTATATTTTTGATAGAGTTATGGTTAAAACTGATAGCAGAGGTTCTATACGGAACAAAATTAAAAAGGGACATCAGCAACACACTTTTTTAGAAGGTCGGAATTTATTTTGATAGGTCTTCCTGATGATATTCGTTTGTTGAATAAAATGACCGGACAATAGATGGTAGGATAAACACCATTGTTGGCAATGCAAGAATCTCTGCTGTTTGGTTCCCATGGATTAGAATAGTACGATTTCCGCATCAGAGAATTCCAGGCTTTTATTGATTCCGCCGAAATTAAAAAAAATGTTCATATCCTAATCAAAAAACGTTTATCAGCACTCATTTTTCAGGCAACAACGACCCAAGATCTAAACCATCAGCAAATCAGAAAGAATTCTGATGTATCCTAATGCAATCATATTGATCATTATCACAAATTATTTACAAATATTTTTCTGCTGTACTCCAAATCAGGCATCTTCCTCCAAACAATAATAATGTATAAACGTTACAGCAAGAAACTTAATAAAGGAAAGATTGCTGAAAGATGTGTTGTAGAATCCTAATTTTGAAATACGATGAAGCTTGATCTACTGTGTTTGAACAATAATAGGAGTAATTACTTTGATTGGTATGCATTTTAACATTAATGACTCATGTGCCGATCGAATTTAGCACAGGAAAAGATAGTATACCGGCTATCGAGGCGATCGTAACATCGGGCAATTATCCCTAATCATCTTTTAATGGCGACCGTAGCGCATAACAATGGTGTACTTGGCTGCCTTGAACCATCCTCGCTGCACAAAAGGCGCCGTTGCATTGTCTCAAATCTTAATATACATTATTATCTGACCGCAATTATTTTTATAAGTTGGCAAAAAAACGAATCACAAGGCCCGAAGCAGTAACGAATGCAAAACGATTCATTAAACTTCACTTTGTTTCTTATCTTTGAGGAAATTATTATAAAAATGAGACCTTCTACAGAAAATTGCATTCTATCGCACTTCTTAATAGGTCAATGCACATAAAATATATTAGAGATACAATACTCAATATATTTTATTGAGGAGTTAATTATAACTCAACAATGTACGAATGTTCTTGCCGATAAGGAACATTTACATTCTTGTTGAACATGTTATATGATAAGCGCGTCTTTAAAATTCTATGGTTCCCCATGCAAATAAAATTATGATATAATTGCGAGTATTTAATTGAGCCGCTTACTCAGTATATGCATATTCTGACGTTTAATGAATAAAATTTATCTTAATATAATCATAATTATAACGGCGCCAATTATAATAACAAAAGGGGGTTTGTTATTTTGATATGTAGGTCTGCCTTTTTACATGAGATTGATAATAACATTTCATTCCGAAATCGCGAAAACAAATTTAAATTCCCTAAGGTACCAATAAATTATTGAAATCGATTGAGAATTCTTTGGAATCTTTCAAATTCCCTGAAATATTTCAAATCTTCGAAGTCTTTGGATTTTTATAAATTTGTCTGTCTCCAAAGACATTTCAAATGAATTCCAATTCACGAATGAATAGAAAACTGAAAACGGCAATTTCATACTTATTCATATATATCACAGTATTTCTCAACTATTTTAACAACGCTGTTAGACTTTTAACACAATAAATAAATTTTCAAAGGAATACCTAGGTTTTTGAACTACACGGATGAAATTTCATGCCAAAAAAAATTTTTTACCAAAAAACGTATTTCAAACTGAAGAACATAAGTTTTGAACAAAAATGGAACAATTAAATTTCCGTTTACAAAATTTCTTCTTGAAGAAAATAAACGAATTCTCAACTAGTTAATTTCATCGAAAAAATACCAATCCCGTGTAGAAATCTTGGTAGGGTATTGTTGAGGCCCTGATGGGGTTTCCCTATCATTGTTCGGGTCCGCATCAGGCGAATTGCTATGGGCCATGCCAGTTTGGTTACGCAAAATTGTTAGGGGCCGTCAAAGGAAATCTGATGAGGCCCCTAACAAGGATCCCCTTTAATCCCTAATTAACGTCGGGGGCCCCCGGCGGGGCCCCGATAGAACCCTTCCCACAAATAAATACGCGAAATAAGAAAAAACGCTCATTTTCTTTTTGTGTTACGCTAGAGAATAAAAATAAAGGATTTCACCATCAAAGAACCGGTAACATATAGAAAACGGTTCGACTTGGAGCATGTAAACTCGTCAACTCTGGAAAGGATATCACGACACTTTCCTTATGGAATATAACTTTCTGAACCTGTAATCGGTTCTTTGAATAGGCTTTTGTAGATATACATCTGTTGAAATTGTAATTTACTTGTATTGTAATAATGTTTATATACAGAATCATTAACTTATATTTACATGTAATACTAAACACGTTTAAGAATACTTAAAAGGAATTTCTACATTAGTATGTAGATTTCAAATGATACCTCACAGGTAAAATCTCTATCTCGAAAATTGAATTAACTGATTTTCTCCTCCAAGAACAAAGTTACTCGTTTGCTTCTATGTTCTCTCGATCTCCCTCATTTTGTGTAAGAACTCTGAGTTGCCTGTGACCTTCCCAGTCCTTTGCATTAGCAAGGACTTTACCAAAGGCAGTACAAAAATCTTTCTCTTTGAGAGGTACCTTCGTCAAATGATCAATGTGGGTATCACACACGACACCTGAGAGAAAAATAATACAATAAGAAAGATGGAAGCCTTATAGTATTTATATTCATTTGTAAGAAATTTCTAAGTGTTTTGAGAAAATTTAATAAATGTATAAAGGTTGCAAGTTTTTCGACTCACCCAGAATGCAATCGAAAAAAATCGTCTCCCTGATGATTGTTTTTCCAGGCATTTTTCTGCTTGTTGTAAACTTCAGGGCTACGTCTCTAGACATGTATTTCCTTAATATGTTCGTTAATGTTTTATTCACGTGACCTTCTCGATCAAGTAAAGAATGCAGTGAAGCAGTCTAAACAAGAAAATTGTAAAAATTAGATTTTGATCATGTTACTCAATGAAATAATTCATCAATTCTTAAGATTATGGATACTCATGTTCATATAGTCGCAGTTCTACTCACGAATTCCTTCCTGTAGCTTTCATCATTTTTCAACGAATCGTTGAAAGAATTAAACTCTGCTTCACTCTTGAAAGGAAGAATAATATTATGTTTCGTAATAAAATCTTGTTTATTGACAGTTATGCCATGTGATTCGTGAAGAATAGAAAGAATTACACGCTGATTAGAAAGAACTTCTTTTATGTCAACACTAAGACCTTTCATCAAAGTTATCAGAAGCTGAAAATCTAAGAAAAGATCCATTAGTTTTTGAACGTTTCGCAATTAATAATTATTCAGACGTTGAATGAGGCATGTTAGGGTGCAAATATTAAAATATACCTACCGCCATCATGAGTAGATTTATGCTTCCTAATTTTTGATTTGTCTCGATGCTTTTCATTCCTTTCTTCTCTGATGATTTTAGCTTTTTCAGTGTATGCACATCCAGAACCTACATGCAAAGTAAGATTGCGTTACAAACACAATGTATTGGTGCGTAAATTTCGTGAGAGATTAAATATCCAAACCATACCACTAGCATGTTCGCCTGCGTTGGTCGGTTCAATTGTTTTCGTAATGTTTGGTGTTCCTGAACCTGCATGTAAAATAAAATTGTAATATGAATATAATTTAAGATGAGTGGATTTTTGAAGAAGATTGTTTATTGCAATCATACCTCTAGCATGTTCGCCTGCCTTCTTGGATTCAATCGTTCCTTCATTACTAAATATTACAGAGCCTACAGGGGAAATAATATTGTAGTGTGAACATAATTTTAGTTGAGTAGATTTGGAAAAAAAAGTATTAGTAAAGCCATACCACTCGGATGTAAATCTTGAACACAAGGTTCACCTGCCTTTATAAATTCAACTGATCTTTTCGTGACCTGACCTAGATAAAGAATTTATTGTAATATTAAAATTAGCTTTTTCATTTTAGGTTCATCGATCAATTTATTAAATGAGCGTTTATTTGTCAATAGGGTTGTTTCCATAGTCAGATAACACTTTTCCAATGAATATGTTGTATTGTTCCTAGAATTCATATTTGAAATACATCGATAGAATATATTTTTCTGTTTGCTTATTATTTATTTTTTAATGTTCATATCTGTTAAGCAGTGCAGTGGCAATCCAGAGGTAATCTAGACTAGACAGAAGGAAAACGAATTTCCTTCTATAACAAATTTTATAATTATAAAAGCAAACCGCCTATAACAAGGCTTCATCAAACAAGCACTCTTCTCAGAATAACTCTAGTATTACTTGGTAAAACTTCCTCAAAGTTTTGAATAGAAGAGGGTTCCGTATAGTTCCGATGATTCTAAACATTTTCTTTCATTCCAACAAAACGACGGCAAGAAATTCACGAAGAACTCAGAGTTTGGCCTAAAATTACCAACTCAAAAATTATTTTATCTAAAATTCTGAAACAACCCTATTAGCGATGAGCAGAGACCACATCAGTTCAATTGTTGAATTGCGGAGGAAGTCGAGCCACAATTCTTTAAAAACTCGAGAGACAAAATACACTTTATTTGATAATGTGAATTTTTTCAATGTAGAAGTGATCCTAGATGAAATTCGGGAAAAAATTAACAAATGTGAAGAAATAGGAAGGATTATATATATTCCAAAAGAATTGTAAAGAATAAGTAAGATTCACAAAAGGAATTCGCATAGCAATTCAATATGCATTCGGACGATTCCAGAGGATTACAAAAGAATTCTTATGAATATAGGCAAATTAAAAAAAGATTGGAAAAACAATTAACATATTGAAAAAAATCAATAGAACTGATTAAAAGGGTTTCATCAGTTTCTCATATTCTGATTTTTTTGGATATTGCACTTATAGGTAATGGAAATGTACATAATCATTAATCAGTAATCAAACTAAAGAATGGAGACATGAATATCAGAGAAATAGACCTTCAAGATTACTTTACATTGCTTCAAATGTCATGCGTTACTAACCTCGAAATAATTTTACAAGCATTTTTTCATTATCGTTCTGTCTATACGAAACGAGATATTAAGGGAACATTCCATGTAATTATATATAAAAAGTCAATTACATGAAAATAAATCTCTTTCTTTTGTCTGTGAATATTTGGCAGTTGCTGATCCTTTTTTGGCAAATTTTATTCAATCACCCCTATTTTTAGCAGGACGGCAAACAATTAACAATAAAATTTATTTTGAGGTTAGTATCGCGCAGTGGGCAGTTGAGTCTTCAAAGATTGCTTATGTGACATAAACTAGAGTTACCTTTCGAACTTTTTGAAGACTTGATCTTTGAATGGAATGACGAACTCTTACGTTTTTTTTCCTTCGTGTTCTGCGATTTTTTTTTTAATCCACGAGATGGTTTTTCTGCAACATCATCCCAATCTGATTCTGATGAATAATTATAACATGACTC
>WSXT02235981.1:0-15936 GCA_011762715.2 Neuroterus valhalla
ACGTGGCCATAGATGTGTTATACTGCGGTTCGACTGGGAGCTTGTGCCATTTTCCTGAATGACGGTTGCTCCCAGACAGGCCCTGCGGTGCTTGTAAAACCAATGTTTTATTTTATAATTATTTCCAGTTCTTACACCTAAATGCGTTGAAGCATGATATTCCATAAATGGGTTTCACTTTACGGAATTTATTACTTGAATTTTTAAACTTTGCAAAAAGAACTTTGTCAAAAGTATTTTCAACAGAAAACAAAATTCCGATAATAAATTTTTTATTGAAGATTATAAAAAGAACTTCATCAAAACCTTTGATATATGGCATTACTATCATTTTTTTAATATTTTTTTTTTGACCATTAGGCTATAAGCACTTTTCCGGTAAGCGTTACTCGTTGAGAGTTGTATTTAGTTGAGTTAAATTCACGAGAGTGCATTTTTGTTTCCTAAATTTTTTTGAATTTTGATTTTTATAATTTTTTCTCTGTTTATTTGGGTTTTTCATTCCAGTCATAGACTTATTACGTTAATCAATCTTAATTTTTAACAAATCTAATGAATATCCATTCTTAAGCAAGGTATTTTTTAAAATATCAAATTTCCTCCATGATGTCTTATATCTGATAATATTCTATCTGAATTTCGCTTCGCATCACCCAATTTATAGTAAAATTGGTGTTATCTTTGGTCTTGCAGATTTATAAAATATTATGTTTAAATTGTGGTATGACATACGTTGGGCAACCTTCCAGGCATTTGGGTATAAGAACTAAAGAGAAAATTTTTTTTTAAATTTCTAAATTCCTGGCTAAGAAACGTATCACATGACATTTTAACCTGACCTCAAATTTTGTTATAAGTTCAATTGTACAAAGTGCAACGTTCTGTCTTTCCTTAAAAATTAATTAAAATGGAACTTTTGTAGTTTGAACAATCCTAGGATATTATCCTAAGGATTGTTGCATTTTTTACAACGACATTTTAGTTCTTATCTCAGTAAAATGACGTTTGATAACATTTCAAATTGAAAAGAATTAAAAAAAAAAGAATTCCTATAGAGGTTATGTAACCTAATTATTTAACATGCATATTTAATAAAGTATTGTTTAAACTAACAATCATCATTAGGAACTTTTCGCTAAACTAATGGTTTTTTTCTTCAATCTCCATTTAATCAGTAAGGTAAACCTTGATATTTATTTATCGCAACTTGTGAAATCATCGATTCATATAGATACTCAATGGCACTACTTTGTAAAATGATATTTGAAAAATATCGTGCATTTTAAATAAGGTTAATTTTTGTTAAACAGAAATAAGGCTTGAAAAGAATGCAGATCTGCGTCGGAATGCCTTGCCGTTATTGAAACATCCAGAATATAAACTAGTTATACGCCACTAATGTCTCATTGAATTAATCCAACCAGTCTAAATTAAATAATTCTATTTATCTGAAATTATTTACTCCAAACTTGAGAACATTTTTTACATCAATCACATCATTGCCTGAAAAATGAAATTGAAATTCAAAAACTTATATCGTGTTTTAAAATAAACCTTATGCAATACTTATGTAAATTCAAGGAGATATTTTCAGAAACAATTCACATTTTACATCAATTTCGAGACAAAAATCAGAGCATAGTTTGATAAAGCATCTCAACTTATCAATTACACATAACTACGAAGTAAAATTCAAATTGCTCTCCATGCTTTTTATGCTTTCCGCTACTTATCAAAGTCCAATTAAAGTTTTACGAGTGTTTATCAAGAGGACTATTTCGCTTTCCCTCTAGTAATGGTTGTCTCTGATTTTTCGCCGTTCCGAATAGCGCAGACGACTAAGTGCTTTTCATTTTTAAACACATGTCTACTTTCTAGTTACAATCAAACTTTTTCAGTAATAAAAAAACGAGAAATGGCAAAAGCCCTTCAGAAACATTCACTAATGATCCTTAAGCAATCTTGAGATTACAATGGAAATTCGTTTTAAATAATCCCTAGGTTATTTTTCCAGAAAAATAAAATTCTATGAAAAAGAGAAAGTATAGGCTTGATTCAAATCCAGGAATAAAATTCTATGTTTATCAGAGCACAAATTGATTGATACAAATAAAGAATGATATAAAAAATTGAGTGTTCTTTAAGCTTTTCACTATTCATTTTTATCGTTTATACTACGTGAATTGTATTTGCTCCAATTACAGAACAAAGTCATTCTGTGGCAACTGAAAATGAAAAATCGATTATTTTTTGGTTTGCGTTCCACTGACAAAGCTAATATTTACCAATAAATGTAAGTTTTTAAGTCATGATGCCTTAAGTCTCCATTGTCCATTATTTAATTGACTAGAAGGCAGAAATTTATCAGGAACAGAATTTGAACCTACAAACACATTGAAAATATTAAAACATGTAATCCTACAATTCTCTCTCATATTGTAATATTAATGATCATTATAGAAAATTTTAAAAAATAATCAAGAAGCCCAAAAACTATATTGGGACATCCTGACTTCATAAGACTTTATTTCAAAGCCTTCTTCACGTTAAAAAACCATTTGCTCGAGGGGCTAATCAGTCTGCAGAAAATCAGTATCAAAGAGTATATTTTCCGGCTGGAAAATACAGAAATTAGGCCTTTTATACTTTTTTCCTTTCTTTTTCATCCGCTGGCATATTAATCTTTGAACTTCTCTTCACTCAGAAAAAACTCAAAAGTCTCCACCTATGCTTTACGGAATAATGTTCCTTTTCATTATCACAGGAATCAAGTCCCAGGTTTTGAATAACACATAATTAACGTTCTTCAAAGAGTGTTCTACATATCTGTTACATGACACACCCAAAGGCTAACATATTATAATTTTAAATAATCAGTATTATATTTCATGAACGATTTAATACAATCTCTTTTGAAGAACACCAAACGTGGCTATTTTAAAACGATTTGTACTACTTAAAACCCATTAAAATGGACCTAAAAATCAAGAACCTATGTTTGATGACCTATATCACTTGAAAATACTAATGTCCTTATTTATATAATTCTTTTTATCTTGAATCTACTGTCTGATGGATAACGACTTCTACTTTTAACCCTCCTCATAACTACAAACGGATTTATTGCAAAAGTCTGACTAGAAACGACTGGCTCCACTTGGAATAGAATCTGGATGTCCAAAAAAGATTTGTACTACTTATGATCCGTTATAGCTGACTTGAACTAATCAGGTTCGTGGACGAGAAGGTTTGGAAAGTTGGAATAGAGGCGCTTGCCACGCCCCATTTCTGAGTAGAACAATGCATGTTTAAGTCTAAGCACTCGCGATCATGTCCCAAAGCCGTTGATAGCAACTCCTTAACCATGATCGGGATTTCAGTGTAATCTGAGTCTTTTTCCATATTTTTCATCTAAAATTCATCTGTTCTGATTAAAAATCTAACTTTTCCATGAAAAATTCGTTTTTTTTAAACATTCTAATCACAGAAGATATTAGATTTGTATAAAATTAACCTGCCCCCCCCCCCTCCGTTTTTATCAAATATCTACGTTTTGAGACCCCCTGAACCCGAAAAACAAGTTTTCACGAATTTGTCGATTTGCCTTTGGTACACTCTTTCAGTGTCAGAAACTGGAGGTCAAGTTGGTTAGCCAGCTATTTTGGGAAAAAATTTGAAAATTCAGAGCATTTTGAAAATTTTTGAGACAATTTTTTTAGGACTCGAAAATTATGAGTACGGCTCTCTGTAGTGAGTAATAAGTGGGACAATTTATCTCCATGATGTTTTTTGATGAAAACAAGATTGTCAGAGGTCTGTCATTTTCGAAGTTCGAAAATATGAATAAAAATGAGGAATTTTCAGCCAAACAACTGAAGATATGAAAAAAGGTATGGAAGAAAAAAATGTTTCTTCTTAGGAACCCTACACGATTGTCTTCACCTCTTTTTGGATTTTTGCCAAAAAATTGAAAAATTAAATTTTGTTCGCACGAAAAATCATGAAAAATAGAAAGTTTCATTTTCCGGTCGAATTATGCTAGGTATGGGAAAATATAAATGAAAAAAAATCATGCGCCAAAAAAGATCTACAAATCTTAAAGAATTTACTTTTTGATAGGACAAGTATTTCTTGCTTTATAAGAAAAAAACATATCAAAAAGGATAAAATTGAACTTCCGGAATATTGTCACAAGATTAGGAAAAAACAGAAAGACACAAGTTCTTTACCAGAAAAATATTTTCAAATTTGTTTCCAATCTTTTTTCAACAGGATATGTGATTTTTATTTCAATCAAAGAAAATAACTATGAAAATAAAATAATAATTTTTTTGAAAAAATGACGAAAGCTAAGACAGAAGATTGACAGAGAGAAGTTGTCCACCCGAAAAAGATCTATAAATTTGTTTTCATTTTTCCGATTGGGCGGGTAGTTTTTGTTTCCACCGTATAAGATAAAAAAACATTAAACAAATAAACTTATATAAAAAGTACACAACATATGAAAAAAATTGGACAACAAAACTTGTCTACCGTTTCGGACAAATTTTGATCGAGTTTTGATGAGAATGTTCCCGCACAGCGGGCAGATTTTTTTTTGGACAATTTTTCTGTTGGTTCAAAGAGTTGCCTCTTGCTGGTAATTAATTTTTTCAAACGGAAGGTCAACTGCTTCCTGAAACATTCATCTTTTTGAATTGAAGATCTTTTTTTTGTAAGAAAATAATTTTTCGAATGTGCAGAAGTGATTTTTTCTTTGTTGAAAATTTAATTATTTTGTTTGAAAAAGATCTCTCTTATTGGTAAATGAATATTTTCAATTGGAAGATGATTCTTTTTATTCAAAACTCTATTAATAAAATTGGATTCCAAATTTATCTCTATTAAGTGTCATGTTTTAGAGTTTTTTAACGGAAGTTCAAGTTCTGTGCGTAACTCTTGCCTTTTAGATTGGAAAATCATCCTTTCTGAAAAAAATCTTCTTCTATTGCTTTCAAAAGTCATTTTTCTTTTGAAAATTCATATACGTGGGCGAAAATAACTAATCTGTCTCTGATGCAAATGAACGTGTTTATTTCAAACTCATCTCTTAACTGTGGAATTTCAGATTATTTCTGAAAAATTTGACTCGACTGTATTGCTGGAAACTCTTCTTTATATATCGTAGATTCATCTTTTATCGTTCAAAATACCACTATTATGTGGGAAATGCAAAATAATCAGACTCTGAATTCAAGATATATGGTTTACCTGAAATCATGGTATTTTAATTAATTTATTCTCCTGTAACGATACTATTTTATATTTAGAATCATTCTTATTAGTTTATATTAAATTAGACGTTAAGCGTGTCAAAGAACTATAGTGGCGCACTCTATAGATTAATAAGAGCGTTCAGGATAGATTTAGAGAACGAAACACTTCTGCGTTTTGTGTTGAATTTGCTTGAATGAATGTATCAGTTACATTGGAGATCTGTGTAGACTTGATTTGCTCAGGTTAACCTCGACCACCTCAGAGTTCTCCTATTACACTCCTATCTTACCTTTTTTCGAAACGCAAATTTACATTGGATATTTTATCTTGGAGTTCCTAGACGTTTACTTACCTTGAGAATTTGTATAATTCAGCAATTAGTTTATTATTTTTTATTACATTTGCTCGAAAATCAATTTAAAAAAATTGAATTCCACGACAAAAAGAACCGGGAAATAGTGTGCAATTTTTGTGTTTGAGTGGTTAATTTGCAACTTTCATGACTGACAAGAAATATTCATTTTCGTGAGTGTTTATGGAACTGACCGGGAATTTTATCGACCGGAAAAAAACCGGGAAATGACCGGGATTTTAATTAGGAACCGAGAATTTATTTGAAAAATGTTTTGCAAATTTGTAGCTCTGTGAAATTTTTTTAGCTGACCCAAATTTGATGATTGAATTGATGGTAGGGAATTTCAGAAAATAATTATAGTTTTTTTCAAGGCCATAGATTTTCAGTGAAGAAGTAGAATTTCACTTGGAACAAGGGATTTTTCACATGGAACGGGAAGTTTTGAAACAAATTAACATTCGGATTGAGAAGAAAGGAATTAGAAGAAATCGTTCCTCTAATTCAAAATTCATCACAATTTTAAAGTCAGCTATACCTAATTTTAAATAAGAAAAGTACTCCAAGCAGTCTTCAGAGTAGAAGTAGTATTCCGGAGAAAAAATATTTCTGTGTTATGATAGAAATCTTGTTTACATTAAAGTTGCATTTTTTCGGTTCTAAATACATCTCTGATTGAAATTGTAACTACTTTGTTAAAAATCAACTGATATTTTTTTGGGGAAAAGTCATGTACTTAGTTGGAGATTGATTTTGGATTCTGAAAATCAAACTATTTCTTTGAGAATTTATATACTTCGTGGAAAGTTTGCCTTTTTTGTAGAAAATTAATCTTTATGGTTGAAAATTCATCTTTTTAATAAAAAATTATCCATTATTCTAAAGATTCATCATTATACCTGAAAATTCACCAGTTTTTGTTAAAATAAATTACTTCAACTAAAAACTTAACTGTTTCATTTTCCTGGAAAATTGGTCTTTCCTAGTTCAAAATTTGGCATTTCGGTTGGAATTTGTCTTTTTGAATTGAACATTCAATTATTTCGTTGAAACTTCACATAGTTTGTTGAAAAATCGATTTTTCGGTAGAAAACTATCTTTTTCTTCGAAAGTTAATATTCTGCTTCAAAAACTCTCCTTCAAGATGAAAAATTCAAGTTATAAAGTTATCCATTTTCAATTTTAGTCGTACATTTATCTTGTTGAAAACTCTTACTGTTTGGTTTCAAAATAATTTTTCATCATGCTTCAATCGAAAAGTTGCTTTTCGACCCACACTCGTGAAATCGTTGCTTTTCGCCCCTTGTTGCACTATTTCAATCCGAACATGTAACTATTCCATTTTTGTTTGAAAATTTCTATTTTTATGGTTCACATTCCAACCATTCTGTTGAAAAATTGTATTTTTTGGTTGACAATTTTTTTTTGTCAAACATTAAACTATTCTAGTTAGAAGTCCCTCATTTCATTCAAAATTTGATTCTTTATCGTTTCTTGTAAATATGTAATAATTTGTTTGAGAAGTTTTTTTTTTTTTGGTTGAAAGTAAGTTTTTCGTGTTAGAAGTAATTTTACTTATTCCAATTAAAAATTCCATAGTTTCAGCTGAAAATCTATTTTCTTTAGTTTAACATCATTTTTTTTTTAATTCAAAGTTTGAGTAGTAAAATTTTCCTTAACGAATTATCTATTTAGTAAAAGTTAATTTATCTGTTTGAAAACCCAACTCCCTCAGTTACAAATTTTTTTTTGTAAAACACTTATGCTTGTTCTAATATGGTTTATTGAACTGAATATGTTACTGTTCCATTTTTGGTAGAAAATAATCATTTCTACTTTGAAATGCGATTAATTTGTTAGAACATCATGTTTTTTCTTAGGAAATGATTCTTCCTATTTGAAAATTAATCTTGTTATTTGAATATTTACCTTCATGGTTGTAAATTGAAGTGCCTCAGCTAAATATTTATCTTTTTAGTCTAAAATTCATCTTCTTGTTTTGAAATTCAACTGTTCTGGTTGAAGATTCATAATGTTATTTGACAATTTATCACATTGGTTGGAAGATCAACTGTTTTGTTAGAAATCCATTTTTCTTTTTTATTGCAGAATAATTGTCCCAATTGTAAGTTTAACTGTTTCAATTTTTGTAAAAAAAATGGTATTTTTTTGTTGAAAATTAGAGTATTCTTTTTCGAATCGGTTTTTTTTTCAATGTTGGATCTGTTGTGTTGAAGGATGTTCAAATTTGAAAAAAAGTGAATGTTAGCGATTTGCGATAGTTTTGGCACCTCCAACGCCTGACTTTGAACCCCGTATGCTACTGCACACCACCTTGACTAATTGAATACTTCCTTCTCTTCTGGAGTCAACTACAGGCACTTTCTAAGTGAATTGAATTTACTGCCTTTGCTTCAAACCCCTTACGACCGACTCAAAACGATCCATTCTCCATAAAACCTAATCTGGCTGTCTAAAAATGACTTGTACTACTTAAAATCTGATATGGCTGATGTAAACCTAATTATACTACTTACTACACATTCTGACTGATTTGTAACTACTACACGCTTACAATACTTGTCACTTATTATGCCTGACCTTAAATTACTTACACTACTTGCCATAGAGTAGTAAAAGTAATGGTCATTCTGACGAGGATGTATGAGGTAAATTTCCTTTGGTGTGTAGAGTTATTTACGAAAAGAGGCAGTAATGGCAAGAGTGCTGTTGAACTGGATGCTCTGCGTATGCCTTTTATCCATGCATCCCGAAACTGCCAACCCATACTATGAAAGGGGTGATCACGTGACGCTGCCCTCGGGCGGTCTGCATGTGTTAAATGATGTAATTATATTCTCCTTGTGGCAAAGCTTACGAGCTTGCACATACACACACATGCATCACAGAGCAGGAATATTCAGTATATTACGTATGTGGTGCAACAGGGGTACGCATCTATGTATATACATGCGACAACGGTAATAGCAGAGTAATAGACATACCTTCGTTAATTACTGTCCCGCTTATTAAGCCCAGGCACTGCGGCTACCACTGATATTGACGCACACGGCTTTACTGCTCGAAACGCCTTTTGCAGATAGCGGGAGAGATGCTGCATCCGGGAGAATTATCACCTGGATGACAGTTAATAATCCTCGAAAATTGATGCTAATGCTTCAATCTGTCATCCACTCCGGTTATATTCATTGAAATATTGATCTTGCTCCGAGGCAATACGTTTTCTTCTGCTGTGGAGAAAAATGTATATCAGGGAAAGGAGTGTGCCATATTTCAGAATCAGTAATTGAACGTCAATTTTTTCAGCACTTTAATGGATTGATGTAAATCTTTGTTTTTCGTTTTTCGGATTTGAAGATACTTTGGAAGAGTTATTCTTGATCAAATATATCCAGGGTGGCGATTCAACCGGTAAATGACCGGAAATATGATTGACCGGGAAATGACCGGGAATTCAATTAAAAACCCGGAAATTTATTTGACTCAACCTCGACTATTATAGATTCTTCCAAAAAAACACGAGAAATTTCAGAAGACTTTCGTTTAGCTGAACCGCTACGCGACGTGAACATTCGTTTAGCTGAACTCGGGAGAAATTCCCACCTCTATCTCCCTCCGCATGGGTGTTTCTAGAGGTGACTTCTAATTGGTTGCTACCGTCAGTTGCCGTGTCTACTCGAGAGTAGTGAGGGTAAAGGGGGCCGCTCGAGTTCAGCTAAACGAACATGGAAGTGTTCAGGTGAATGAAAGCTCAGTTGAACGAGAGTTCAGTTAAACGAGAGTTCAGCTGAACGGGATTCTTCTGTATTGCTTACTTTTTACTAATCAAAAAGATATCTTACCATTCGATTTAAACAATGTAACGTTCCTCTAATGTGATTTTCAAAAGATTTATGTACATTTGTACTCCAGGAGAGGAACAATTTTTTTTCATTATAAGAAAAACGTTTTGCAAATTTGCTGCTCTGTGAGATTTTTATAATTGACTTCAATTCTATGATCGAATTGATGGTAGCCTAAACATACACATAGAATTATTATCTACTTTTTTTCTATCACGTGTCATTTGATTACCCTCATTTATCTTACTTGGGACTAGGAATTTCATAAAATAATTATAGTTTCCGTTTTAGAGCAGTCAGTTTTAGTGAAGAAATATTATTTCACTTAGAACAGGGAATTTTCTAACATGAAACGGGAACTTTTTTAAATAATAATAATTTGGAATCAGAAGAAGGGAATTCAAAGAAATTGTTCCTCCGATTCAAAATTCGACCTAATTTTCCCTCTTCTCTATTTTAAATAAAGAAGGTACTTCAAGCAATCTTTAGAGTAGGAGTAGTATTCCGAAGAACAAATATTCCTTAATAATGAAAGAAAACTTGTTTACATTGTTCATTGAAAATTCATCCCTTTTAGTGAAACAGTCAACAACTTGTTTAAAATTTCAACTTGTTTGTTGAGACTCAAACTTTTATGTTAAAGTTGCAGTATTTCGATTCAAAATTTACCTCTGGTTGAAATATTGTAACTACTTTTTTTTAAATCAATTCATCATTTTCGTTGAAAATTAAAGTATTTAGTTGAACATTGATTTCTGAATTAGAAAATTAAATTATTTCTTTGAGAGTTTATGTACTTTGTTGAAAATTGGCTTTTTTTTGTAGAAATTTAACCTTCATGGTAAAAAATTTTGGTTCCTCAAAATGGGTGCCAAAGCACAACCGAATATGATCATTCTCTCGAAAGTTATAGAGTTCACAGATTATTTTTAATTATTTTTTGTGCTATCAAAATGAGAATTTTCTATTTTTTGAGAAAATTCGAAAAGTTGTATTCACGATCTTGTAGGGCTCTCAAGAAGAAATATTTTTCTTCTCTAACTTTCTCTTCAAGCTTGCGTTATTTGGCTGAAAATTCTCATTTTCTTTTCTATGTTTTAATGTTGAAAAAACCATAACTCTGACAATTTTGATTTCATAGAAAAAATGATAAGGATAAATTATTCCACTTTTAACCTGCTACGAGAAGTTGTACTTACAATTTTTGGGTCTTGAGAGAAAAGTGAAAAAAATAAATTTCAAAATGCTCCTTCTTTTTTATTTTTCATCCAAAATAGCTGGTTAACGAACTCGTCCTTTCTTTCCTGGTTTTAAAAAAGTATGTCAAAGCACAATCCAATATGATCACCCTTCCGAAAGTTATCGAGTATACAGATTACAGACTACGGACTTCAGACAGACAGCCAGACAGACACCTTCGTAAAAACCATTTTTTCTGATTCAGGGAGTCTCGAAACGTGGAGATTTCATCAAATCCGTGAAAGTCAATTTCCACATAAAACCAATACCTTCTCATTCAGAATGAGAATGTAAAAACGTGAAAATAACTACCATAATATAACCAATTATAAGCTGAATTAGTCTTTTATTATTTAGGCTGAGATATCACTACCAAATTTCTTGAAATATTGAATCAGCCTTCTTTTGTCAATTTTTATAAATTAAGTTAAAGAAAAGTTGTAACTCTCCTTCAATAATAAGCAATATATCTGATCTGGATGTATCTTTATCAGTATTTTTCGATTTTTGTTATTATTCAAAAAAAATATATCAAACAGTTTGACAGAACTGTCTTGTCGGGTATTACAGGACAATACAGTTCGCCTTGCTGTTTCTTTCCCGAAATATTAGAGTTCGCGCACGGGCCGTCCTTCGTTGGCCAATATTCGTATATATATATACGAGTATTGGGCAACGAAGGAACGCCCGTACTAGTTTTGAACATCTGTCGAATCAGCGTCGAGCATTGTCAGTGACTGCGCAAGAATTTCACGTTTTTTGAGCGGAATCGGCTACGAGTTTTGTTTTCAAGCTGAAATTTGTGACTTTGAAGGACTTGTTATTAGATGGAGCCAGCAGTGTGCTCAGAAAGTCAGTGACTAACACACATTTGCTGTGTGTGAGTGATACAGCCAGACACAAAGCGCGCGTGTGTTAGTCACTGGCTCCAGTTTCAGATCTGATCTGAGCATACTGGGAGCCAGACTTATCCATTTCTTGAAAGTTATTACTAAAATTATAATTTTTATTGATTGTTTGAACATTTTTCTCAAAGAAAACTCTGTCTCAACTCTTTATTATCTCTTGGTCTGAAATTTTTATATTTTCTTTCAAAATATATAGTAATCAATCAATTATTTGTAGTATTTATATATTTTTGTTTCAAATTGGGAAAAAAGTGTAGCAAAACATTTTGTTTTCCTTGCTTCTACGGCGAGTATCACTCTAGTTCGTGCGATACTACGTAATCCTGAAGATACATATATGTATAATAATTAATCAGAATAAATGTTAATGTACGTTTATAAATGTTTAAAATATAATTGAAACTTTCCAAACGAGAGATAGTAAAGAGTTGAAACAGAGTTTTCATTCAGAAAAAAAACCATAAAAAACTTTTTAAAAGTTAAAAAAAAAGTTTTTCGGGTAATACAGAACAAAAAACATCGTGAAAATTTTTTTTCAAGGAACTCACGGATGTAATGCGTATGGCCTTGAAAAAAATATTGTGAACAAAGCCTGTACTTTTTCCAAAAGAGAATTTATTTTGATTAGTCTATCAAAGTTAATCAACATGGAATAAGTTTTTCTACTTTAAAAAGAGAATGAAATATTGATATAGAAAAATACGTGATCCGTTTATTCTACCAGTCTGCACCATAATATAATAATAAAAGTGCGAAATTACGAACAATAATATTCACTGAGCAATATTACAAAAAACAGTGATATCCCCATAAAAAGAACCTTTAAAAAGTTAAAAAAAGTTTGTCAGGTAACACAGAACAGAAAACATTGGTTCCATGACCATTGACAAATATCGACAAATTACAAGCAACAAAAAATAATGATATCCCATCGTCGGGCAGTCCATAATAATTTTTCAGTGCGGCTTCTTTAGCATACTTACTCAATGTTAATGAGAGGAAGTGAGAGAGACTGCATACCATTCAAAAATTTACAAAAAGGCCCGACAACCCGCTTGTTTTTATGGAGCATGTACCTGTAACATATTTTGAAAATCGCAACGAAAAAATGTGACATTCCATTGCTCTCGCATAGAATTATAAGATTCAAAGTAGTTGCGTATTACTCTAATTTGAGTGGGCGTTCCAAAAAAATGAAGCGGTTTTTGAAACAGTGTTCCTAGATGTACAATAAAACTGGTGTCGCATGTTTTTCATATTACCTCCATTATCATACAACAATTGGGTTGTCGAGCCTTTTTTTAAATTCTTGAATGGTATGCAGTCTCTCTCACTTCCTCTCATTACCATTGAGCAATCATGCTAAAAAAGCCGCACTGAAAAGTTATCATGGTCTGCCCGACGATGGGATATCATTATTTGTTGTTGCTTGTAATTTGTCGATACTTGTCAATGGTCATGGAACCAATGTTTACTGTTCTGTGTTACACAACAAACTTTTTTTAACCTTTTTCCAATTCACTATAATGATGTATCTCTTAATATTGCAATAGTATCTCATATTTCTACTATATTTGAAATAATTTTATAAAAAATCATATCCCAGAGTAACGTTGATTTCAACTTGATATTTATTGTATGTATCTTGGTAACATTAAAAAAATCCACTTCAAAAGAATAACATTCTAAAAATATTGAAATTTTATCATTGCAGAAGACACATAACTTATATTTCTGTTTTTAGACTTCATCACTCTATAGAGCGTGACTTTTTTTCACTTGAACAATCTTCGGTCGGTGGCGGCATCTTGCTTCGAGAAACACTACATATTTTTCCGATATTCCAGCTTTCCAGCAGTCTAGTGTCATATCAAATGACTGCGAGTTGTACGTAATTTATTCAGAGTTCAAAATTTCTGTCATTCAGACATGGTTTCATTCAATTTCTCGGGCTAGTGTCAAGTCTGACTGTGGTACTCAAATTTCAGCGAATCAGTTCATAAACAAAAAGGACCATTCAGCAACTTCAGAATTGAGAAACACTCTTCTTACATTCCCATCATTTATGATTGAGAAAGTAGTAGAATCGTATGAAATTTCCCATCTTGAATTTTCAACGGATCTCCACGTTTCGAGACCCCCTGCAGCCGAAAATCAAGTTTTGGCTATGGTGTCTGTCTGTTGGTCTGTATGTCCGTATGTCCGTCCGTCTGGTCGTCCGTCCGCAAACACGATAACTAACTAAAAAAAGGAACGGATCAAATCGGCCTTTGTCACACTTGTTGATTCGTGCAAAAGAAAGGATGAGTTCGTTAGCCAGATATTTTGGATAAAAAATAGAAGAGAGGGAGCATTTTGAAAATTTTTTTCTTGGGAGCCTTACAAGAACGTCAATACAACTTTTCGAATTTTCTCAAAGGATCGAGAATTCCAAATTTGATCGCACAAAAAAAAATCAAAAATATTTTGTGAACTCGATAATTTTCGAAATAGTGATCAGATTCGATCGTGCTTTGGTGGCAGTTTTGAAGGACCAGAAAGACAAGTCGAGTTCGTTAACAAGCTATTTTGGGTCAAAAAAGGAGAGGGGGAGAATTTTGAAAATTTTTTTGTACTTTTTTTTCCAAGACTAAAAAATTGTAAGTATGTCTTCTCGTAATGCTTAAAAAGTGGAACAATTCATTCGAATGATTTTTTTTTATAAAAACAACATTGTCAGAGTTGTGGAATTTTTGGAATTCAAAAATTTAGAGAAAATGAGAATTTTTAGCCAAATGATGCAAGATTGAAAAGAGAGTCAGAGAGAAAAAATGTTTCTTCTTGGTATTCCTACAAGATCGTCAATACAACTTTTCGAATTTTCGCAAAAAATCGGAAATTCCAAATTTGATCGCACAAAAAAAATAAAAAATATTTCATGAACTCGATAACTTTCGGAAGAGTGATCATATTCGATCGTGCTTTGGTAGCAATTTTGGAGAAACAAAAAGACAAGCCGAGTTCGTTAACCAGCTATTTTGGATCAAAAAAAGGAGGGGGAGAGAATTTTAAACATTTTTTGGACTTTTTTTCCAAAACTAAAAAATTGTTATTATGTCTTCTTGTAGTAAGTAAAAAGTGGAACAATTTATTCGAATGATTTTTTTTATAGAAGCAACATTGTCAGAGTTGTGGCATTTCTAAAATTCAAAAATTTAAAGGAAATGAGAATTTTTAGCCAAATGATGCAAGATTGAAAAGAATGTCAGGGAGAAAAAATGTTTCTTCTCGGGAGCCCTACAAGATCGTCCATACAACTTTTTTAATTTTCTCAGAAAATCGAAAATTCCAAATTTGATCGCACAAAAAATAATCAAAAATATTATGTGAATTCGATAATTTTCGGAAGAGTGATCATATTCGATCGTGCTTTGGTAGCAATTTTGGAGAACCAAAAAGACAAGTCGAGTTCGTTAACCAGCTATTTTGGATCAAAAAAAGGAAAGGGGGAGAATCTTACACATTTTTTTGGACTTTTTTTCCAAGATTAAAAAATTGTTAGTATGTCTTCTTGTAGTGCGTAAAAAGTGGAACAATTTATTCGAATGATTTTTTTTTATAAAAACAACATTGTCAGAGTTGTGGCATTTTCAAAATTCAAAAATTGAAAAAAAAAATGAGAATTTTCAGCCAAATTTTGCAAGATTGAAAAGAAAGTCAGAGAGAAAAAATGTTTCTTCTTGGGAGCCCTACAAGATCGTTTATATGACTTTTTGAATTTTCTCAAAAAATCGAAAATTCCAAATTTGACCGCACAAAAAATAATCAAAAATATTATGTGAACTTGATAATTTTCGAAAGAGTGATCAGATTCGATCGTGCTATGGTGGCAGTTTTGAAGGACCAGAAAGACAAGTCGAGTTCGTTAACAAGCTATTTTGGATCAAAAAAGAAGAGGGGGAGAATTTTGAAAATTTGTTTGGACTTTTTTTCCAAGACTAAAAAATTGTAAGTATGTGTTCTTGTAGTGCGTAAAAAGTGAAACAATTCATCCGCATGATTTTTTTTTAAAACAACATTTTCTGAGTTATGGAAATTTCATAATTCTGACATAGAAATCAAAATCAGAATTTTCAGCCAAATAACACACGAATAAAAAGAAAGTCAGAGAGAAAAAATGTTTCTTTTGGGGAGCCCTACAAGATCATCAATACGACTTTTCGAATATTCACGAAAATTCCAATGAAAAAATGAAAAAATCGAACTTTTACTGTACAGCACATATTTTTTGTATAATAACCAGCGCATTCGATTTCCCTTGTGAAGGTATCTTAGATAA
>WSXT02235992.1:0-15934 GCA_011762715.2 Neuroterus valhalla
TTTTGCAAAATTTGCAACTCTGTGTATGCATTACATGCATTGTAAACTGAAGCAAGCACGTATGAAGCCGAGCGCGAGGCGCGAGATTCAAATGACGCGCGTCGTGGGCGCGCTCAAAGTTGCAAGCGAAGCGAGCCGCACGCGAAGCGCGCCACGAGAATGTGCCCGCGCAGCGGGCAGATTTTTTTAAATTTATTTATATTATTGAGTACAATATTCAAATTTTATTTTTCAAAAGCTCAGTCTGACAATCCTAGGTTATGCCAAAAATTAAAATGATAATGCGCCACTCAATGAAATCATTTGAGCCCTAGAAGGAAGTTATAGTTTGGCATTAAAAAGTAGTACAACGAAAGTGGTTCAAATAGCTTATTGTCTTCTGTTCGATTTTCGAATTTAAAAATTGGAAAAGATTTTTTTTTGAGTGAAGTTCTTGTGTTAAGAAAATACAGAAAATCAATAACTAAAAACAAAATTCTTCGAGAAATCATAATATTTCGGAATATAGAGAAGCAAACTTTTTTGTGCTCTATATAGAGAAAGCTTTGAAGTCGTCACAATTCGAAATATTTTTTTACCTATTAAATTGGACATAAATTTGATTTTAAGAATCTCAAAATTATCTTCCAAACCAAAAAATATGCATTACTAAAATTATTCCTTCTCAAACTTTAAGAGTTCTGAAAATAAGTTTATCACGAGGAATTAAAAATACATGGCAACTTTCTTCCTAATAAATATAATCTCAGAGGGTAAACCTTTCGAATTTTTTCGAAATCAGATTGGCGCATTCTTATTCAGACGTGCAATACACGTGTTTGGAATTTCTACACTTGGAACAAAGGCCCCTCAAAAAACACCCGAGGGCGTACCAGAATGGAAAAACTGCGCGAATTTGATGATAAAATTGTCTGGAATTTGATTTCTTTTATGAAAGTGTGCGTTATTATGCGAAAATTGGGCAAAAAAATCAAATCATGCATTTCGATTACAGGTAAAATTCGACATTTTGGGCATAAAGCTTCATAAAAAATAAAAGAAAAGACAACTTCTAGGTAAACAAATAAAACATTAAAATGGTTACAATTACGGCAACTAAAAGTCAGACTACGCATCCTTGCGACTGGTTGCCTTGGCGATAAGTCGCCCGGTAACTCAACGGCGGCGACTAGATGTCACGTGCGTTCACTTAACTTTGAATCAATATTGACCCACAGGCTCAACATAAGTTTATGGTCTAACTTTTGAAAATTTAAAATCAAGAGTGGCCACCAAACCAAAAATCCAAAGAATGATCGGGATTTCGTTGAGTGCAGTAAAATGCGGAAAATTATACTTTTTTATAATTATTTATTTATTTTATTTCATTTCATGTTATTGATTTTTGGTTCTTTCTTGTACTTTGAAAACTGACAGAACGTGTATTTGATATCCATCAAAAAAGGAAGCCTTCAGTCGCTGATACTGAAAATGAAATTGGTTCTGGATCCAAAAGGCTCCCGCGTTATTGACCACAGCTCTTCAAATTTGGAACATTTTGAAAGTCTTAATTATCCAGTTTGAATGCCGAATAGAAATTTTATTCAAATGAAAAGTTACTGGTTTGAAATATAGAATTTTGATAATTCAAAATTTTATGATTCAATCAGACAAATGATTTTCTTAAAGAACGAAATAAATCTGCCTAACAACGGATTTGAATCAAGAATTCCACGTCAAACGAGTAGAGCGTTAAAAAAATACGCCACTGAGACCTGAGCAGATCTGTTGATCTGTCAAATCTGGGCCAAGGCAGATTCTTTCCGTTTTTCAAAAAATGATTCATCTGGAAGATTCGAAAAATTCCGAATTTTCGAAATTCTGTAATCAAATAAGAACTTCTAAGGCGTAAAATAAGGAAATAACATCTTTCAAAAAATTATCCAATTTTTAGGTGCTACCCAATAAGAAAGGTGACAAATAGAAAATTAAGGTCAAGATTGTGAAGACCGATGTGATTTATAAAACTTACTTCTGACTAGATACGGTTGTGATTTCCGGAAAAGATAATTCTAGAAGAACTTGTTCCTGATCGTCGACGACGTATACTCCAGTCCAATTAACTGCAATGATGACGTCATTCTTAGGTAAATTCGGCCCTGAATTTCTGTAAGCTTCGTAGAAACGAGAAAAAAGTAAGGGCCACTTAAATTTTGCATATCCTACTATGTCCTCCTTAACTCGTAAAGCAGGTACTTTTTCTTTTAAATAGTAACTCTGGAAAAAAATAATATAAATTTATAATTTATTATTACACTATATGATGTACGAGTCTCAACAGTATACCAAAATAAACTTTATTTAGCAATTTGCTGAATGAAATTCTGTTTATCTCAAATTGACAGACTTCTAAAATAGATGCAACAGGTGACAATTCCTAAGTCTCGGGTTGGCAAGCCAGCCCGAAAATTCGAAGCAACCGATAACTATATGAATGTATATGTATGTGCGAAAGACAATTGTTTATAAATAGAAGAGTGACACCTGAAAAGGAAGATTTTGGATTCTAGTAGACCTTGCCCCATTGAAGTAGAAAAAGAACGACGCCTGAAATCAAAGACCTAAAATCTATCATAGATTACATGATTTTCGAACATTTCCCAACTATGCGGCCAAATTGGTCATCGGGAACTTTGTTAAATAATTGTTTGTTCACATTTTTGTTTATTGGTTGAACATAAAAAATGCAAAAGAGGCGCAAACGTAAAAACTACTTCAAACTTATTAATTATACAAGTCCTATAATTTGACCCCTTCCCCTGTTCCGAGAACTGATCATTTTCTGCAATTTACAAAAAACAACTATGATTTCGACAAAATTTGTTTATGGAAAAAAAAACATTTCACGTCTGGTGGCAAATGTGCAGGAATCTATGTCCTAGTAGCATACAACATTTTCCACCACAGAAAATGTTGGGAATATTGTTTATTTTACCATGTTCAATTCCAACATTTGGCAAAGTTCCCGATGGCAAATCTGGCCGCATAGTTGGGAAATGTTTGAAAATTATGTAATCTATGTTTCCCACCATTTTGCGGCCGTTTTTTTTCTAGTCATTACATCAGTAATAATCGAATTATCGCGATTTAAACAATGTTTCCGACTTTGTACGAAGGGGAAAATTTTTATAGTCTTCAAAAGCACCACAGATAAACTTTTCTCAAAGTTTCGTAGGCTTTGCATTAATTCCGGTTTTTTTACTAAATTGCCAGGCCTATTATTTAAAAATTTAGTTTCATCGATTCAGTTTTTGCTTTATATTTAAATTTTGTATTAAGTTATAATACGCCAGTATACATCAAATACCCCGAGTAGGAAAAAGGGCTTCTACGAGGCCGTATGTCTGTCTGTCTGTTGTGGCAGTCTAACTGCCTGCAGGCACAATTATTTTCGAAAGAATTATCGGATCGGATTGTGTTTTGGCATACTTTTCCAAGGCCATGAAGAAAGATAAAGTTCGTTAACCAGCCTTCTTTGGCCAGCGATTGCGATTTTACTCTTTGAAAATTCAAATAAACAATTGAACATTTGAGACAAGCGACACAACATGCGTAAAAAATGGCAAAAGAACAAAATCATACTCATTGAAAAGTTCTGAAAATTTGCTTGATATCATTTTTCAGTGAGACGCATGATTTTTTTTTTTAATCGTGGAAAATATTATCAAGAATTGAAAATTCATTTCAATAGCCAGACTATGCAAAAGATACATACAGATAAGTTACAGATAAGATAAGTTGCACGACACTTTACAGAAGCATGCCAAAGGCGCATTCCAAGTTGCGAACAAAGCGAGCCGCTCGCGATAAGGATGTGCCCGCGCAGCGGGCAGATTTTTTTCTTTAAGTAGGAGTCAAAGTTTGAGGTTCATACTTCCATTTGCGAAGTGTCATGTAAATGCTTGTCTGGAATAAGAAATTTTACACATCCAAAATGTATTATTTCAATTTATTAGGAAGGTAAATTTACTTACTTTCTTGTAAGCCTGTAGGACAAGGTGTCCCCACCTTTCAATAGCTTTCTCGACACCGGTAAGACAATAATCCGGAATGTAATTTGGCAAGAGTGTAAACAACCTATCTACGTTCATGTCTACATGATATTCTATGTAGTATTGCTGAGCGGCAATCATTGCTAAGTCTTCTTCTTTATCGCAACGATATTCTCCAAATTTAACTCCCCTTACTACCTGCTGATAAATCAAATTCGTTGCAACTTGATCCTCAGTTGGTTCGTGCCAAGGCGCAAATATTTCCTTCCGGAAAAACAATCTCCAAGGTGCGTTTCTCTCTTGAGCGCCTTGTTCTTTGGCGTACTGTTCGCACTGGGATATCGCGTCCATCACGTGATCTCCACCGCTTCCTAAGGATGAAACCTTATCAAAAAGAGCAATGTAGAGAGAAAATCCAAATTGATCTCTCAACGAAATTTTGTCTGAAAGCTGATTGCACAATTCTCTGGCGGTAGTTGCTGAATCAGCTAGTAGGGTTTTGGTATTTCCATCCATGAAAGTGATAGGGAGCATAATTGGCTTTTTAGATTTTGTAGCTTGGAGTTCAAGCCAACTGGGTGGCTGATTCCTCGTTCCATTGTTAAATGTTCTCTTAAGTCTGTCCTCACAATAAGGAGCATAACCAGGTGGACCTTCTCTTATAAAAGCTCGGAGGTAGTTGACAAACTTCTCTGAAGGTGCGAAGCAACCTACACACAGAGAAAGTAGAATCCAACCACGGGCATGTGAAGATTTGGATGGATTATTGGTTAATTGCTTGCAGATTTGGCAATAAATTTCGTCCCGGAGTTCGGCTCGTAGTATCCCGTGACCTATAATAAAATGGAGCTTCTCTAAATTGGAGGTTGGTCTTGCCTCGAGCCAGGATTGATAGCTGTCTGCCGTATATTCATCGTCCTGTAGCCTTTTTCTCACGTCCTCCCCTAATTTGTTTTTGCGCTTGAGAGTCAGAGAAACAAGCTTATGCCGAATGGAACGTGGTTTCTGTTTCATAAATGCTTCCTAGAATAAGAAAACAATTTGCATCTTGAAATCATAAAACAATTATTCTCAAGTTGGAAAAGGGTTTGTGGTTGTATTACCGGGTCAACGCCTATCAATTGAGCTTCTTGAAACTCTTTACTCCTAATGAAATTGCGTCCTAAGGTTGCAGTTACTTTAGACATAACGGAAGTGTTGTCTCTGTCCATTGTATGATATCGTGGCTCAGGTAAATCACCAGTAAATCTTAATATTGTTATCCATAGTGCCTGCGCTGCCTACAAAAAGAGAAAGATTAAATTCTAGACGGAATGTATAAAAAATAATTAATGATCAATATAAATATTTCATTGCAATACGCACTAGTTGATCGCCTTGGGTTTGTAAAGGGAGGAGAGGATGTTTAAGAGGCTTCCTAGAGTACTGATGATTGATGTTTCCTTGGAAATAGGTAGCAGCGAATTTCTGGAACTTGAATTCAGAAAGATCCTCCTCGTCCTCAGAAGCCGTTTGGACAGGACTGATTATTTCTTGCTGATCTGCTTTGGGGGCTGGAAGATCCTGCAACCGTGAAATTGGTTTATGCTTTGTAGTTCCAGAAGAATGTTCGAATTACTGGAAAAAGTTTTGTAACAGTAATAGCGCCAACCACAATATAAATACATTTTTTTAATCCGTAGAGAGGCTCATTAAATTCTGTGTTAAATTAGATGTAGTTGAAATACTTTGGAATTTTGAGTAATGAATTATCATGTTAGAATAACAAGAATAATATTCCTATTTTTGAGGAATTTTTTACTTCAACTTCAACTCTTTGAAGGAACTTGGACAATCAATCTTGTAATTTCATACTTCACGAAAGTGATCTTGAGGATTTAACCTTCCATTCCAGCCACTGAACAATGAAAATCTTCACGGGTTCATTAATTAATTTCTTCGTGCGATCATGCTAAATTACACAGCCAAGCAAATAGAAAGTCTGAAGGTTTGAATAAGACACATGTGTTTTGTGTCGCTGAATCCGAATCTTAGGTCAAAATAACATGTTTCACGATTGGTTTTCGACATAACCTTAAAAAATCTTATTTCCAAGCATATAATGGTGAGACGCGGTTTCATCATAGCTTCCAAACTACTTAATTCATGTATGTGACGTGCGCCGAATAAAAGAGGTTTACTTTGAAAAAATCGAAATCGAGGTTTTTACACCATTGATAGTTTTTGTGTCGCTCTTTTTAACGACAAATTCGAGAAAAATTCTAGCATTACACAGGCCCAAAAAAAAAGTGGAATGAATTTTTATCCGGCTCCTTAAAATCGCCCTAGCCTACATAAAGATTCCAAGATAATAAATTTTTCGCCTTTTCCTTGTTCTTCTATCGCCAAACGTCCGACGGAGTAGATTCCTCTTTCTTTTTTTTTGCTTTTACCTGCAACATCGTGAAAAATGGAAAACTTCGCTTATTTTTGCACATTTTTCGTAGGCTAGAGCAATTGTGAGGAGCTGGATAAAAATTCTGATGAAAGAAATGAACAAGGCAACTCAGCAGACGGAACGGTATCAGCTTGCCGGCATGAAAAAATCCTGCATGAAACTTCGATTTTTGCACAATTTTCTACATTTTTCCCTGGGCTAGTGAAATTCTCAAGTACTGTGGAACATTTCCTACGTCAGATATAAATTTAAGATCTCATAATACGAAAATATATAAGCTTTTATGCGCAAAAGTAGAACTTCCAAGAAATCGCAAGTTTTGTTCAGTTTAACACTTTTTCACCTAGGCTAGTAAAACTCTGAGGTACTTAAGTGGAATTCTACAGTGAGATTCGAACTAAGTTTTTATTACTTTTATAACTAGATATAAGAATAAGAACATAAAATAGTTCTGAATTTGCTTTTATGTGTAAAAAATGGAAAATTCAAATCCATAAAAATACATCAAATATGGGCACAGAGGTGATTCATTAAAAGATACACTAACATGAATTTATGATTAATTCTTGTAATACAAGTTTTGAAATAGAGTCCAAATGTTTAAAAATGAACAGTTCTACTTTTCCTGTCATATTCAGTAGAAGTTACCTCTTATTACCCCCAAATATAGCCCACCACAATCCATAATTTTTTTTTATTTGAGGGCCCACAAAGATTCCAGCTTTAATTTTTGCCTCTGAAAGCTTCGGAAAAAAATTCTTCAAATATTTGAAAGCTTGAGACTCATGATTGAGAGCCTTTACAAATTGTTCAAAAAGACCCAATTTAATATGCAATGACGGTATTAATATAGTTCTAGGATCGTAATTGCTTCCCATTTAATATTGCACTTTCCCGCTTTGTACTCAGTATGTACAGGCCAATGTTTTAGGCGGTAGTGAGCGGCATCATTTCTACTATCCCACAGGCAAGGATAACAGGAGTATTTAGTATATCACCCTTGCATTCCAGTCGAAAACACATCATCTTGAGGTATCCAATAACTTCCCACTCATATTCCGCATATTTAATTGCAGTTAACCGTAATTTAATACCTCTCTTTCGACAGCGATAGCGCCAAGACCGACATTAATTAGGCGCGAAAATAAAAAATGGTCAAATTGCTGTAACTTCTCATAAAGCAAATATTTTCGATTTGTGATTGCATTCTTATATATATATTTGCTTACATAATCAGAATATATCAAGTAAAACCCATGCGCAAAAACAAAATTTATGTTTGTTTGTCGGGTTTTATCGTTTTATTTTATATTGCAGCGATCAAAATTGTTTAAACAGATACTGAAATTTCTGGGATTTTACGCATTTCCCCTAGGCCAGGGGAAAGCTGGGGGGTCCAGAGGAAATTCTGAGCCCGGATTAAAATTCATCGGCTCAAAACCCATAGGGGCAGTATACTCACATGTTTAGTTCAGTCCACTTTCCATAAAAAAACTATGTTTTATCATTATATACTCAATGATACGATTTTTTCAAGTTATGTCAAAAACCAAGCGTAGAAGGTGCTATTTTGACCTCAGATCCTATCACTATTAAAATTCAAGGCGAATTTTGTATGGGTCACCCAATTAGCGTACTTTAAGCTTGCCAAGTTCACGTCGCACAGTGCCACTGGCTGGTTGCATGGAATCGAAAGGTTTTAACGGTTCTATCGTTCGGGTCAAAATTATTTAGATGCACATACAGATTGAAAAGGATTGGAAGGTGAGTTCTTATTGCAGTTGAGGTTGACGCATGGAATAAGAAACATTGAAACGTCTACATATATCCAAATGAACCTCAGATTCATTCGGATTGGATTTAAAGTTGGCAAATAGCTTGAGGAGGATTGAAGGTGATCGAAAGGTAGTTTTGGAGTGGTTTCGAAATCATTTGGATAAAACTTACGGATTCAGCTAAAGTGAAGAGTGGGCCCAGATGAGCTTCGGATTAATTCAGATTAATAAGGATTATTAATGCTGTTCGGATTCATTTGGATTGGACTCACGGGATGGAAAGGAATAAACGGTGGGTTCGAATTCATTCGGATTGGATTTCCGGTTGATACACGCATCGCAGAAGGGTTGCAAACTTCTTTAGGAATGATTTGGATTGGCTCGGATGCAGCTATGAATGAATTCCTCCCCAAAACTTTCGCCACGGGTATTGATTTGAAAGCTCACATTAAATACGGAAGTTTCTCTTGCAGATGTTGGGGCTTCGCTGCTCGAATCGGGCAAGAAATCGAACATTGCTTCTACTAATTTGCTATCATCAACTGGCTCGTCCTGCTTTTTAGCTGCGTCATTAATCAAGTTCTTCTTTATTTCCATCTTTCGTCTGTCTTCAATTTCCGTCTCTATTTCCTTCCTTTCTAGTTCTTGCATTCGTTCCTGTAATTCATGAAACATTCGGCCTTAGAAAAATACAATCAAAATAAATAAATATTTTTATGAATTCATCTTCAATCTGTCTAGTACCCTAAAGTGTTGATCTGCAATTTCTTTAGCTCTCTTATTTCCTTGGTCCTTCAGCGCTCTCTCCTCTATTTTCCTGAGTTTTAGAGCTTCAATATGGAGGCGGTATTCATATTTGACTTTCTTATACCTCCTCTGCGCGATAAGTCTCCTAACGTGAGCTTGAATTTTGACAATAGCCCACATTTTTTTCCCGTACATCCTACGTACTAAGTGTCCTCTTGCGCGGGCTTGTAGAGCGACAATGTGACCACGAAGATGTCTAAATCTGTGGGACAGTACTCGTGATCTGATAAGGGCTTGAAGACGCATGTAACCGATTCGCATACGTTCGTATCTTTGCCGTTGAGCGTAGCCCCTCCAAAATTTTTGAACAGTTATGGAAGCTGCACGCATGCTCAAAAATCTCCTTCTGTAAACCCACCCGCGAATATTGCGCTGGAGGATTAGAATTTTACGGGTGAGAACTCTATCGCGTTCTTGTTCTAAGAAAAGGTCGTGTGCATCCTTCAGGAATACTTTGGTGTGCCCCAGCTGGTAGTCAGACCTGCCTAATACGGCGTGGCAGATTTTCGAAGTTGCACCTCGGCAGTCGGTCTGCAACATCAAAGTAAAGCCTATTTAGTGACCACTGTTATTCTATCAATGAATAAGAGAACATATTTATTCATTTGTAAACACAAAAATACTACAAAATAATTAACCTTGTGCGCAGGAGGTATGCCTGCAATGAGAAATCTGTACCTCTCGACAAATTCTGGGAAAGCATGTCGAATGGGGTAACCTGCCCTGCGTATTCTAATGGTTTCCATCATTCCTGAGTATCTCAGTTGACGACAACAAAGTCCTCTATCAAACATCTGAAAGTTTACACTTAAATAAATAATAGAAAATAATATATTCTAAGTAAAGCAGTATAAAGAAGATGTTAAAAATGAGCCATCCCTATCATACATAGGCGCCTTACCTTATAGGTCGAAATCGTGGATTATAAATCCGGCAAGAAAATTGCTAAATTCGCAATGTCGTAACCAATATAAAGTACTAAAAATAGAATCAAGATTATTTTAGATTTAGATAATAATGAATGAGCTCAATGGAGAAAAAATTGAATAGAGTATGTTTGTATGATAAATGATTGTTTTAGTCCGCTATATCGGTTAACCCATTTTAAAGATCGATTTTTTCGAGGAGTGTAAATCACAACTTTTGATAATTTTAACTATTTTTTAGGGTTTACAAGGAAAAGAGGTTTGTTTTCGGAGAGCCAAAAGCCCAAACTAATAGTGAAAGAATTTGCATTACTTATTATTTTTGGGCCGAAAAGGTCTCCCTTTATTTTAACATCCTCCTTTTCTACGAAACATTATTTTTTAACTTTTACCGATTTCATACATTACGTACCATTGGTTTCTTATATTCATTGGGTTTAATGCATCTGATAAAAAATGGCTGACAGCTACAAAGAGTCCTCATCAAAGAATCCAAAGATTTCTTGAATTGGGTAGACAAAGTTGGGGCTCGTTTCCTAGTTTCAGAGCCCATACCAATGTCCTCAACAAAGCAAACTTGGAGAAATTTGTTGGAAGAAATATGAATCATCTGCAGTAAATCTGCACTAAAGGTGTCTCTATTTTTTTCTAAAAAACTCCTTGTGTCGTAGAATACGACTCCGGCAAAATGATTTAAACCAAAAGAGGTGTTTATGTCCGACTTCGGTTTAAGATAATTCCTATGGGTTCCATGAGTCTTGTGAATTTTCGCCAACATTGTTTGGTCCGTTCCCTAAAACATTATTGATAATATTTAAAATGAGGAGCTTCTCACAATATAAATTTTTCTTCGACTTATCGTGCGATAGTAACCTTAGGGAATTTTGATTCTTCGTCGATTAAAGCCATTATATTTAGTTGCTTGATTGCTATTAAATCCAGAGCGTCTTGGTTATCAACAAATTCAATATGTTGCCAATTGATACCTTCATGATTGTACTCCTCTTGCTCCAACTTGAAGATGTGTTGAACGAAAAATTGTTGAAGATTCTCGTTTGCATAATTTATACAAAATTGCTCAAAGCTATTGTAATTGAAATTCTCGAACCCAAATATGTCCAGTACACCGATAGCACTACGAGATGTATTTTTTGGCCTAAATATGGCTTCGTTGATTTTTTTAACTATATGTATGAACAGTCGTCCATAGATACCTTTAACGAAAGCATCTCGGATGTCTACAGATTGTTCCCTTGAGAGAGTTGATACCTGAGATCAGAAGAACCTTAAGTCATATTTCTGACATTTTGTTTTTTCGGGAAGAATATTTTGGCTTTCTGAACCTGACATATTATAAGCATCATTTTTAAAGGTAAGATTATCACAAATAATGAGTTCTACTGAATATTCGTAAGAAAAAACAATCTTATGTAATATTATGCATGTAATATTTACCACTGTCTCACCATGCGCGAATATTGTCCGCCTTGTGAGAGCATCTATCAAAGACTGGACTGGCACACCTAATAATTGGGCTACCCTTTTAACGTTTGTTTGCTCAGGAATTTCTGTTGCGTCTAAATTATCTAAAACATTCAAATGTTGTATACGTTGAATTCAATTTTCCAATCCATGAACTTGGTTATTCTGTATTTTTAGGATGCAAAATACGAATATAGAAACGTCAATGGAGAAAAGGACCACTTGGCTGTTTATGATTTCCGATATGATTTCGTTTTTATGAGTAAGTGACAAGATTGTTGAGTTCAAGTTTTCAGTGGGCAATCATACTTGAACTAATATCTAATCTGAGAGTAGCATGTTGCACGTTCAACAGTGCATCTTTATCCTACGATACATTCAAAGCATTTCAGAAAATAAGCTGAAATTTTTCACAAATATTTTAGAGCTGTAGAGTATTTGAAGAAAATTTGTTTGAACCAAAGAAAACTTCATATGCCGAAAAAATAACCGCCTAGCTTCTGCAGCTACAGGTTGTTATTGATAAGGCTAGATGTTATTGACCGTGGCTGGATGTTGTCAATACTCACCTTCTCTGTGCGTTATTAATTACATTTGCTAGAAGCTATCACTATGCACTGATAAGAGTCATTATTGACCGTTGAGAGGATTTTGTTATATTGCATTGCTAGGGATTTAGAATGAACTTTTCCAGGTGTTATTATTATCCGCTAATAACGGTTGTTAGGAGTTGTTACTAATCGTTGAAAGGTACTGTTATCAACTACTGACCGCTTAAAAGGGATATTATCTAGATTCTACATGTGACAGTGACCCGTTGTGGATGCGTCGATTCGCCCCGCTTCAATTTTTGGTGATTTTTTTAGTTTGCTGGTTTTGTTCTTGTTTTTGTTCTATAACGTATACTTTAAGTCGTTTGTACTAAATTGACATGGGAGAGTGTCCAGAGTGCAAAGTTACGATTGTCAGAGGTGGGCCTGAGGTTCTGGCATGTGTGATGTGTGGCAGCCTGATACACTTGGCCTGTGCTAATATTGGCATCACTGAAAATGACTTTGATAAACTTAAAAAAGGTCTGGTTGATTGTATTTTCAAGGAATGAACCTCGCTTCCTACTTGTGCCACCTACGCAGCAGTGGATGTTAACTTAGGTGAGAACAACACCAAAGATCATTGTCACACTTTAAATTCGCATGCCAGGGCTCTTGATGTTCCTCTCGCAAAAAATGATGTGGTCAAGATCTACCGCATCATCAAAGCACCAAGAATGAATAACTCCCCCCCCCCCCCCCCCCCCCGATCATTGTCGCCAAATTATGCAGAGGATCTTCGGGACAAATTTATTAGAAGACGCAAGATCAAGAGGGACTTCTCTACATCAAGCCTGGGATGCACAAGGGACAAGCGGTTCATCTATCTGCGTGAGGCGTTAACCCCACTTAACAGGAGAATTCATGCCATCGCTCTCGGTCTCCACAGGGACAAGAAAATCAAAAATACCTTTGGATTTCCGGCGGCAGAATTTGTTGTCGTATGGAGGACGGATCAACGAGACATCACCTCGCAAACTTACAATCTATTGAACTTATTCAATAGCAATTATGGGCTAAGTTTTTTTATAGCACTGTGTGACTTAAATTCGCACTGAGTAACGCCTATCCGTGACTTGAACAGAATATTACGGCACCGTGTTTATGACCCTCGCTACCGCTCGGGCCCTAACTTTACGGTGCTGTACTAACCTATTTGAAGTCACGGATAGACGCACCGTGAGTGCAAATTTAAGTTAGTCAGTGCTATCAAATGTTGTACGATACTTGAGACTTAAGTGGCCTCTTTTGGTACGGCGTGATTATCACCCTCGCTCCGCTCGGACGCTAACTACACGCCGTGCCAAAATGGGCCACTTAAGTCACACGTATCGTAACGTACTATTTTATGAATGAAGCAAAAACGACTTGTCCTGTCAAAAAGTAAATTTTACCAAATTCGAATATCTTCTTTTGGTGCACAATTTTCATTCATTTATTCCTCCCGTACCTTGCATAGCTTGACCAAAAAATGAACCTTTCAATTTCCTATCATATTTTGTGCGACCAAAATTTCATTTTTCGATTTTTTGAGAAAATTCAAAAAGTTTTGAAGACCATCTTGTAGGGCTCCCAAAGAGAAACATTTTTTTTCCTGTACCTTTTTTCTTTCTTCTGTTTCTTGTCTAAAGATGTTCATTTTTGTTTATATTTGCGAATTTTGAAAATGCCATGACTCTGACAATTTTGTTTTCATCAAAAAACGTCATATGGATAAATCATTCCACTTATTGCTCACTATAGGAAGCTGTAATTACAATTTTCGAGTCTTGAAAAAATGTTCTCAAAAATTTTCAAAATGCTCTAACTTTTTGAATTCTTCTCCAAAATAGCTGGCTGACGAATGTGACCTTCAGTTTCTGATACTGAAAGAGTGTACTAAAGGCCAATCAAATAGAATAGTTTTCTCGAAAGTTATCGTGCTAGCAGACAGACATACATATAGACAGACACACACATGAGTAAAAACCTGTTTTTCGGGGTCGGGGGATCTCAAAACCTGGACATTTGACAAAAACGGGGGGGGGGGTCAAATTTCACACGAATCTAATACCTTCTCTGATGAGAATATAATAAAGCTGAATTTTGTGATCACCTCTCTTTTTATGATTGGAATAGAATTTATACAGAAAAGGATATAAACAGGAAGGTGATTTGTTAAACAAAATTTCCATCTACTGCGTTTGGGTTTGCGCCCCTCCATGCTCCAAATGCGCGAAATAAATGAACTCCCTGAATCACCTCTTGCATTAAAAACTTGATGAAAGAGAGAGATATTAAACGATGATTTCCCAAAAGAACCAAAAGTTATATAATTTAAGCCGAATTCCGAAAATTGAGGAACTTGGTACAAACTAAAATCAGAGATTCATTCAATCAATATCATTATAATCCCATCAAGAACAGAAACAGGAATGAGAATATCTGACGTCTCTTGAGTCGACTTGGTCTAATTCTCCCTGAAAATGCGTCTCCCGATAAAAATTTCTCTCCTGCAGACCTATTTACTGTCTTCATAACTAAGTCTATTCTGTTGGTTAACACTGATCCTCCTCAGACCTCTTCAACCAGGTGATAGCAAATGTTCTTGGTTCAGAAAATATTTCTATCAAAATGATACGCAGGCGATCATTCGTCTTATCCCTTAAATATCCACCGCCACCCCTCCGAAAGATTTCTGACCTTTTTCGATCTTGTGTCACCTATCAAAACACTTTGAGCGCATCTTTCACTAGCAAATAACATCGCATCTTGACGCTAAAAATTTAATTGACCCGATGCAATCTGGGTTTTGTGCTTGGCATAGCACGCTTACGGTCTTACTCAAAGAAACTTCTGACCTTAAACTTGCAATGGATGGAAGAAACATAACAGGTGTTGTCCTTTTTTTTCCTTAGCAATCGTTTTGAAAGTGTACAAATTAGCAATGGCGAGCAGTGTGCCTGTGGGGAAGTCAAGAGTAGTGTACCTCAAGGATCTACTCTTGCCCCTACTCTATTTAATATTTAAACCTCTGATCTTTATAGTAAGAATTTACTTTGAAGAATTTACCCCAAAAGGTACAGGAGGATATCAATGTGGTGGTGAAGTTGGCTTTGAATAGTGGTTTAACTCTCAACCTTGCTAAAACGATGGCTATTATTATTGGACCTTCTTCCTTTCCAGCCCTTGAAACAATTGCAACCCTACCTCCTCTCCTTATTGACGGACGTTGCATTCAGTTTATGGAATCAGTGCACTCTTTCCTGGAACGAACAAGTTTCGGAGATATCAAGGAAAACCTTTAGAGTACTCTAGCAGTTAAATAGGAATAAAGAATCTCTTCCTACTGCAACACGTTTTCTCCTAGTTCAAAGCCCTATTCTCCCTTTCTTTGATTATGACTGCTTAGTTTATGACGATATTACTGAGGACATAAATTCTAAGCTTGGGCGTACATTATATGCTTGCATCCGGTTCATATATAATATCCCCAAAAGTGAACATCGAGGGAGAAAGGGAGAGAGAGAGAGTCGCCAAAAGGAGACCATTTTTTATGGGAAACCTGTTATATAGCCTCTTCAGTACTGAAGCACCGCAATATCTCCTTAATCTATTTCATTTTATTGATAAAGATCAACCAACACAGCCCAAAATCCATGAAAGAAGGTACTTTGGAACAAACTGTGTCTTACAATCAGAAAGGCACCTCTGCAATACCATTTAATAAAACTCCTTTTCTGTTATGTATACAAGACTTCTAATCCGACTCTTGAAATCACTCATTGGTGACACTCAATATTTCAGTATGCTGTATGTATGATAAGCTGCAGTATATTACTATGTTGGTATGAGTTTACATGCAAATTCATCAACGAATATTTCTTCCATTTATACCTTGTTATCA
>WSXT02236003.1:0-15934 GCA_011762715.2 Neuroterus valhalla
GACATTTCATAAATTCCGCGAAAGTCAATTTTCACATAAAACCAATACCTTCTCATTATGATGAGAATGTAAAAATTTTTCAACTTGAAACGTGCATATTCCACTAACAATTAGAACTCTTTTCTTTTGGAACTATCCGAATACTCTTAAATACAGATAAAAAATGTATTATGAAATAGAATGAGTAAAAATTAAGGTAGTAAAAAATGAAAACTTTCAAATGACAGCCGTCACAAGTGAACGATTCCAGTTTCAAGGACTTAGAGAAAGCAATTCTTAAGATTTGCATTAAGTAAAAGAAATTTGAATCGTGTTACTTCAAATTAGAACTTATATTTTTTGTAGAGTTTTAAATCAACCTTATTTAGGATTGTAGGAGGAAATCGTCCTATTAGGGTTTTAAACTTAGAAAACAGAGTTCATTTTACATTTTAAAACTCGTTTGGAAATGTATTGTTTATTATTCATTACATCTTCTAACAGTTAAAAAAGCAGATTTGACGTAACTCCGAGTAGATGTTATAAAAGTCTCACAATTAAGAGTAAAGTATGTTTCTCATAAGGAACTAAAAAAAACTAGGTGTTGATTTGAAAATCATGTTTTTATTCCAAATAGATAAAAAATTGGTACCGATCGTGATGAAAGTCCGGCTCAGAGACAATGGGCATTTGACATTCTCATAACTAATTCCTAATCTTTTAAGACTTCCAAATTTAAAACTTTTCAAATCTGTGCCGTAATATTCTAAATAACCGGCTCATTTTCCACTGTAATAAAATAAGTGCTTAAAAATGTCAATTTTCAAGCTCTGTAATACAATAAAAAGCTTCAAGATGAGAATTTATGATTCTCTCATGGGACTATTTCCAACAAAATAATTGCATGAATGTGGGTCCAGAATCAGGCGAGGTTCCACGAAATGGCTATTAAGCTCCATTCTGGAGCAATATAGAATATTACTTCCTGCATTGTTAGGCCTACACTTCCCACATCTGTCAACTCGAATCAATCATATTTTGTATCCATTCTCCATACATAACAATTTCATTCGCATTTTCACCAGTCTCTTTTTAACAAGATATCATCAAACCTCATTCTCACACATTAAAAAAAAATTTTACTGACTGGCCTGCAGAATTTTTTGTTTTAATCAAAACTAATTCCATGTGATCAATAACAATACATTCTGAGGAAGTGCGAAATTGAGCTTTTATAAATGATTTATTCGCGTGAGCAATCGTAATAATTGTTGCACTATTAAGATAATTTAGAAAATTCAATTACCGCAATTACCTGAAATTTGACACTAATAATTTCTTAATTTATAGGAACAAAATTTGCATAAATTTAAGAAACAGAATATCCACGTCATAATTGTGAAGCTGTCTCAAACAAAAATGCATTCCTTCCTCTTATCTATGCTTTGTCAATGAGTAAAATAATCTGCGAGTATCGATAGACAATTTATATATTTTTTTCCATGGATAGATTATTATTGTACCGAATCATTCCTGTTGGTTAATAACGATTATTATTACGTACATAATTTCCATAAGTATGTATCAGATCAGGATGGTTATGAAAGTTTTTCTCTGTAAGTTTTCTATATTTAACTTCGTATATGAAGGGTTCCACGGCATAACCGTGTAAGTGCCATTTTTTTGAAAACACGTTCTATTGACTTAATAATTCTCTAAAATTCTACCGCACATTGTCGTGAAAGGATACATCAAAATTCAAACCGGAAGTGGGTTTCCAAAATTCGTGGTTTTCCTTAACCGTGTAAAGTGCCATGGGCCTACCTGCGCGACACACAAGCGCATTCTTCTTCAACGCAGTCTGCTTAGTCGCGTTGATTCACGTGTTGCCGCATGTTGCCGTTAAATTTGTTTACCATTTTGTAAGTGCCATTTGAAGTACTATCTCAATTTTTTTTTTTTTTTTTTTTTTTTTTTTTTTAGAGAAACGATTTCCCGAACTTACTTTTTCACTTTTCAGCCTTCTATTCGTCTTGGAATATGTTCTTAAAAATTTCAACATACGTTTTATGTTAACCTGAGTCTAAAAAAAGAAAAAAATTTGGATGGACTCACGCGGTTTTGACCGCACTCGATTTTTGAGGTTATTTATCTCGAAAAGTATCAACTTTTTCGAAATTCTGTTTATTGAGATCTATAAAGCTTCATCAAATCTCGAATGTACTTTCTCATTTCTTCATTCTTTTAGGAATTCGATTTTTGAGAAGGTATTTTTCCTTCTCCTGAAAAATTCGTCCTGGTGGACTTTCATGATTTTGTCGTGAAGCCCTTCATGCGTACATTTAGTTTGAACAAAAATGCAAATTTTTTTGCAAAAAAAAGAAAAATAAAAAAAAAGGGAACCAAAACAAACCTGAAAAATATTTGCTGTAAGAAATTTCAGTTTTTGAAATAGCCAATTGTATCCGCGACTCATCGATTTTTATATCTTTGAATTAGCCACGTGCAATTTTCGGGTAGTAAGAAATATGAAGGAATGAGTTAGGAAATGTATAAAAATTAGAAAGAAAATTCTGCGATTCATTCCACTCAATTTCAGTTCAATTATTCCTTACTAATTTTTATCATTTTCACGTAATCTCTGCGAACAATTGTGAATTTCAAAGGTGTGTCAAAATTATTTGTAACTAATTGTCGCTATATTCAGGCTTCCAAAAAAATAAATTATGCTGAAAGTTCCTATTTGAATAATTTTTCCAATACTACTGGTTCGTTTCCAATGTAATTTATGGCCAGATCAAGAATCAATAGCGTTGGTTTGGCTATGCATTCGTCTCTGTGTGTGTTAAAATTATGTTGAATAGATAGGTAATAAAAAGTCCTCATAGTAGCACAAATTAAGATATCGCAAAACTAGAAAAGCGCACTCCATGTTATCATCGTAAATGTGAATTATATTACAGCTTATTTATCTCCAACCACGTGTCCGTACGTAACAGTGTTATAGAAGGAAAAATCGATCTCTGCAAATAATCATCAAATCACTGCAGAATGAGCAAATTATATTATTTTTTATCCACTTGGTTCAATTTAAATACCACTCGATATTTCTTTGAAGAAGAAGCTATAATAAACTTTCTAAGTTGACGTGAATGAAACATATTCAAATAGAAGAAGAAAAAATAAGAAGTTTTATATGCATGACCTCGAAGAATTTACTGCTGTTAATTAGTTTCTCTATGTTTTCCACCATTATATTGTAATCTAAAAATAATCACCCTGGAAGCTATTTTCAGGCGTGGATTTACCTATGGGGCAACATGGATACTGCCCCGGGGCGGCAAATTCCCAAGGGCGGCAAATTTGGGACCAAAAAGAATGAATTAAAAAAATTTTAGAAGATAGTGATGAAAATACGATCTCTGAGAATTAAAATCTTTTTCTAAAGATGAAATTCAGACAATAAATATGCTACCGTGATGATATATTAAATAAATTGCTTCGCTTTTATGGTCAGTTCGAAAAAAGATGGCAATTTTCATTTTTGCCCAGGGGCGAAAAATTCACAAATCCGGCTCCGGCTATTTTGGTTTATTTCGAGAAACCTAATAAAAAGATATCTCGAAAAACACGCTTATCAATACTGTGGTCCTTTTCTTAATTTCATAACAATATTTGAACAAAAAATAATAAAGTTATCAAAGCTGCTACATCCAAACATTTTATTATCCTATTTGTGGAATTGTAGCTTCTGCATTGTAAACTATAATACGATTCTAATAAATCAACTGTACAATTACTATCTTGATGGTATTACTGGCATTCGAAATATGACTTCCGCATGTTCTAGAAATCTTGAATACATGTACGTAGAAATAAACTCGATTCAAAAAGTATACTAAGATTTATATTTAATACTTTGATTCAATTTAGTGCCATGAACGATTTGATTATTTATGCTTCATGTTGGGAATACATTTATTCTTTGAGCAATATAATTTTGCCATTCATAAACACGCAATTAGAAAAACGCATATAAAAAAATTCAGAAATTGTTATTAATGAGTCTTTATTACTTGAAAGGATAACATAGCGCTTAGTTTTTCGTGGACTCTCTTTGAATAGACTAAGAAGAAATTTTTTAAAAATTTTTCTTGGGGAATATCTTTGATGAACCGTTACAATAAGGAGTTTTACCGAGAAATACATAACTTGGAACTTGAATCTCGTGAACCCTTTAAAATCCTTTTCAATCCGCGAAAAGTCACGAGAATTGAAAATTCTTCGATGATTTTCAAAATTCTCTAAAATCCATACAAAAAACTTTGACCTATTTCTATAATAAATAAAAATCTCTAAAAATCCCTTGACAACCCTTGGAATCCTTTGAAACCCGCAGAAATAATCCTCAAATTCCTAGAAATAGGACGAAATATTTCAGTATCACTTGGAATCCTTCAGAATCTTTCGAAATCGAGTGATTTTTCATGGGATATATTTCGGAATCTCTTCAAATTGCTTAAAACCCCTTTATTTCCTATTAAATTTCCAAATTCATCTACTCTATCCTCAAATCCTATAATCTGCGAAATCCGTGAATCATTCTCGAAATCCATCAAAATCCGTTGAAATCCTTGAGTATCTTCTGAAAACCTCTAAGATCCTTTTAAGTCCCGTGACTCCTTTTGAAATATTTCAAAATCTCGTAAGTCCGTGTAATATACGGGTCACATGACCCAAATTATGGATTTTTTTAGCAACAACCCACGGCTGCATCGAAAGAGATTTTGAGTTGAAAATTTTGAAAAAACCTTGGGAAACAATAAACTACGGTTGTATACAACATGTGGTTCGAGATTTAAAAAAGAAAATCTATAATTTGGGTCTCGTGACCCATGTATTATATGACCTCAAGTCCCTGTAAATTCTTCAAGAACCCGTGGAATCTCAAAGAATCTTTGAGCTTAAAATGCTGAAAAATTTTATAAAAGTCATTAAGGAGAGAGTGTGGTGTAGGAGGCTGAAAATATGAGTGATTTCGGAGGACGAGTTCAAAGACAAGGCGAAAATTAATCTTATCGGCACTTGCAGTATTTATCCGTCTATAATTATTGTGCACAAAATTGATTTTTACTGGCCAGCTGAGCAACAAATATTTGTTTTATAAGGTCAGACGTCTGACCACGTTTTTTGAACTGGCGGGAAAGATATTTGGAAAACTATTTGTCTGAATAACTTCTAATTGTAAAAATCGAAAAATTAATATGTTTCCGTAGTATATGAACCTCTGAAAGCGACGGAAAAATTGTTTTTTCATTACTTAGTTTAAACAAGAAAGAACAATTTTTGAGGCAGAAAATGACACCTTTTGCGCTATGTCTCTAATATCTATAAAAAAATTTTCTTCACTTTTCAGTGGTTCATAGCCTAGATACAAGCATAATCTTTGAAAAAAATGTTGGTTTTTTCATTTCAGACCATTTTTTGGACCGCCATCGTTCCCGCCGTTTCACTTCTCGCACGGGAAAGGTCCATGGACGAAAGAATTAACGGGACGGAGCTTGACTTGATAGATCGGCAGAGGTGCACTGCAAAAAAAGTAGTTGAAAATTATAAGTTGGTTTGCAAATGTTTCACAGTGATTAATGTGTTAATTCTACAAGTTCAATGTGAAATTGCAGTCATCGCAGTGCCATTTTACAATATTCGTAGGAATTTTACCATGAGAATGTGATATTACCACATGAATCAGTGGACATAAAAATACACGTGATTAACGTGGTAAATATCAACCATATTGTAAACGATATTATCACGCACTTTTGCATGATTTCTTTAAAATCACAATTGTACTGTAATCCAATTTACATGGAGAGTGTACAAAAGCAGAAAGATGGGAATTTTACGCTTGAAGTACGCCATGAAAAAAACGATTGACGGGCCGACATCACTCATCAGCAATGCCAGAAAAGAAAATATTTTTCAGCTTAAAGCGTTAGAAGTTTGAGAATATGACCTTAAATTAAAATTGAAGGAATTATACTAAAAAATTGTACAAATCAGAACATTTTTAATTAATTATGTAATTATGGGGTACTGAATAATTTTAAATTATTATTTTTCAATATTCAATAATTGCAGATAAAAACTTCATAAAAAATAACAATTTAAAAATTGGGAGGATGGATTCTCGAATGGGAATCGTTCACATTTGAATAATTTTAGATTGGAAATCCCGAATGGGAAGGTTTTTTAATGTATTAGAATTTTTAGCCCAAATTTGAAAAATAGACATTGATGACGCATTCAAAGTCTTTCAATTTAAAATCGAATAAGTTTTAATCACTATCTGTCGAATATGAACATTTCTGAATAAACCTTTGAATTATAACATTTCGAAAAAGGACTTAATTCAAAAACGTTTAAGATTGTATAACCTCATACAAGGGAAGAGAAGAAATCACATTACATTACATTACAATTGAAAATTTGAAAAGTGCTCTGAATCAGAAATTACATAATTTAAATTCCTATAATTTTGAAATTATACTCTTTTCAAAGATTTTCAATTTTCAATTCAGAGACTGATATAATTCGAAATCATTATTTTTCAACTCTCTTGTTTGGAAAATGTTTAATTTAAAATCCTCCCAAATTAAAATTATAAAAGAAAAAAAATTGTTGTGTGGAATTTGCGGATATTTAACCTGAAACTATTCAATTCGAAACATTGCAAAATCATAGGCATATTGTTATTGCTTTATGCATAAAGCAAACTTCAGATTTGTAGGAGATATTTGATGCTTAAGTTTTACAAGCAAAGCGTAAAATTCAACTGCCCTGAAAGCGAGGTTACGAGAATTTTCCCGTCCGTATGTGATTAATAATTGTCAGAATATAATTTTCAAATATTTTAGTAAAACTGCCATAGTAATCACTGGTATTTTTATGTCCGCTGATTAATGTGGTAATTTTCAACCACTTTTTTTACAGTGTGAGGTATCCCCACTCTCTTGGAGGGCGCCTTGACGACTCTGGATTGGCGCTGACTCACTCGGCTCACTGGACATGCTGAGAGCCCTCCAAGAAAGTGGGGAGAGCATGCGTGTTGTGCGTCGTTCCCCTTACTTACGCGTTGCTAGACCCCGCAGGTTTGTGCTCCGCCCCGTTAATTTCTATGTACATGGAAACGTCAGATGTCTGACCCTATAAAACAAATATTTGTTGCACAGCGGGTCTGTAAAAATCAATTTCGTGCACAATAATTATAGACGAATAAATACTGCAAATGCCGATAAGATTAATTTTCGCCTTGTCTTCGACCTTGTCCTCCGAAATCACTCATATTTTCAGCTTCCTACACCAGACTCCCCCCTTAAGAATTCCTGAAAATCTGTGGAAATGAGTAAGAATCCTTGAAATTCTGTAAAATATCTCAAAGCATTCTTAAATCCTTTTAAATCCCTAAATCCCTTTAAAAATCATTCAATTTTCAAAAATCGTGCGATTTTTTATGGTATATATTTCAAAATCTCTTCAAATTGCTTGAGACCCTTTTCAATTCCTATTCAATTCCCGAAACCATCTATTCTATCATTATATTCTTTAATCCACGGAATCCGGAAATCATCCTCGAAATCTATAAGAATCCGTTAAAGTCCTCGGGTATCTCCTGAAAACCTCTGAAATCCTTTGAAATCGTGTGACTTCTTTAGAAACATTTCAAAATCTCTTAAGTCCCTCAAAGTTCTTCGAAATCCTGTGAAATCTTTGAAATCTTCGAAATCGCTTGAAATGTTTGGAATATTTCGTAAAAGTAATATAGAATCCCTAATAATTTATAAAATTGAGTAAGAATTTCAAAATTCTGTGTAATATCTCGAAGCATTCTGAAATCCTTTCAAATCTTTGAAATCCCTTTAAGAATCATTCAAATCGTTGGAAGTCGTAGGAGTATTTTCGAATTTCTTGATATCCTTCAAAATATTTTGGAATTCATAAAAACCGTTTGAAATTCCAAAACTTCTATAGAAATGTTTCAAAATATTTTTAAATCTCTTAGAATCTCTCAAAAGTCTCCGAGATTCCGTGAAATGTTTCAAAATATTCTGAATCTCTCAAAATAAATAAAATCTTACAAATATCCCTGCAAGATCCTCAGGAATCAGTTAACATCTTTAGAAATCTCGTAATTCCTTCAAAAATATTCCGAAATCTCTCAAATTTATTGGAAACCCTCTGAAATTCTGTGTAATCAGCGGCAATCGGCGAAAATGAAAAAATGAAAAATTCTGAAATATCTTTCGCAATCTCTTTGAATTTGTCAAATCTTCTTCATTTTCTGTTTATTCCGCGAAATCATAAATTCCATCACCAAATCATTTAATCATCGAAATCCGGAAATCGTTTCTTGAAATCCTACGATATTTCTTGAAATCTCTTGAAATACTTTGATATTCTGTGATTACTCTTGAAATATTTCGTAATCACATAAAATATCTTGAAACCCCTAATACTGGTTTCTGATCTGCGGAATTCATAATCAAGATTCCTAAAAATCTGTCGGATCCTCCCGTAACTCTTAAGATTCTTTTAAATTCTTTGAAATCACGTGATATCTTTTATGTTTCAAAATCTCTCAGAATCCAATGGAAGCTTTTCAAATTCTAAATTAAATTCTTTAAAACGCTAAAAATCCATTAACAGACATCCTTTGTTATCTCCTAACAATCTCCAAAATCTTTTAGAATCCCGTGGTTTCTTCTTGGATATTTTGATGTCTCATCAAATCTCTTGGAATACCTTCAAATCAGTGCCGTCTCAAGGATAATTTCGCCCTGAGACATATCAATATTTCCCCCCGCCCCCTTCGCATGCGGGGGAAAATCCACAAGTTCAAATCATTTTTTGAACTTATGTTTGAATGTTTTTGATAATAATTAGTGATATTACCAACCGTAGTTTCCTTTCATTGGCTGGTATACGCAGACGGTGTTGTTCAAGTAGAGGATGATGAAAGAGGGATGAATTTGATAATGAAAGCGTTATAAGAATATGTATGAGAAAAAGACTTGAGGGCAAATGTGAGTAACAATAAGACGATAAGCTTTAGAAACAGATGATGTAAGATTGAGTACGAATGGAAAATAATGAACGATGTGGGGTAGTTTGTGGAGATCAGCTAGCCAGGTTTTTTGTTTGAAGCAGGAGAAGGAAACGAGCTGCAGGTAAAAAAGGGAATAAAATGTGCGAGTGAAGCAATGGGGCAAGTGTGGAGGATAGGGAAGAAAAGGTTCAAGGTCGACTGGAGGATGATGGTGTAGAGGTTGGTGTGGATCGTGTGGAGTGAAGATAAGGGGATAAAAAGAATATAAGAATATGGCAGGAGAGATTTCTGACATGGGTGTCACGGGGTTGTGCTGAAGCTGTCCAGTTCCTATGCTCAGAGGGAAAGGAAACAAGCTTGCACAAGCGTGCGCCAGGGAGATAATGGACAAAGAGGTGATGGGAAACGTTGGAAGTTCGAGGTGGAAGAAAGAGAGATGCAAAAGAAGTTGTGATCATGGGAAGCAAGGAAGGGCAGAGAATAGCAGGGGATGGAGGAAGAGATCACGGCAAGGCAGAGAAAGGATCGATGGGGAAAAATCTTCAAATCAAGATACAACAGATGATAGAGATGTTGAAGAATAAGGTGGAGCTGGGATAAATGAAAAAGATTAAGGGGACCAAGTAGATAGAATCGTGAGATTAAGGATGGGAGAGGGAGTAAGAGCATGTAGGTGTTGGTTGAATGGAGAGGAGAATCTGTGTAGGATGTGTAGGTATATGCGAGAATCAGGGTTGGATGTGTTAGAGAGATGTACAGTGGCGCAGGGGGAGGGTAGCTTATGGAAAAGAGAATTAGGTTAATTTTGCATAGGAATGGTCAGACCCTCTCCACTCAATGGTAAAATTATGAAGAAGGATAGACTGACGACAGCGCCAGCCGTCGGCCGGCCATTGAGGCAACGTTATATGTGTTGTGTATATGTACTGTATATGCACAATAAAAATGTTTCAAGACTGTTATTTATACTTTATGTACTTTGCGCCGAGAATAAACTTCGAACATAAAAATGCTCATTGCGCCCTGTGGCAGTATAGCTTTACTATGCCTAATGTATAAGATGGAACTGCCTAAAATCCTTTGTTATATGCGGAAACCGTTATTATTCGTTATTATTTTTCTTTTTTCGTCAAAAATTGATCCCAGGTTTTTCACTTGGTGTGAAATCACCAGCCACGGAATAGGTCAAGTGCCTTATGAAGTCAAGATGTTCAAAATGTAAAAACAAAGATCGAAATTTGTTGCGCAGATCTTCTGGCAGGCACAATATCAAGTTATTGGCGTAATTTGAAGTTCGTCATGTAATGGTATTGTCATTACACAGCAACATCGTTTGTTGAAGGTAACTTGCGTCATCTCTGGATGCTTTCTTAGAGCTACCAACTGTTACTCCATAAGGTTTTAGTCACAACTTTCCTGATGGTCGAGGAATTTCCTTACAATGCGACAGATGTTTAATAAGACCGCTTTTTGAGCCGCTGCTAGTACCTAACTGACTCCTAGACGTTCGAGATGTTCAGTGCATCTTGCGTATACATTGTCTGTAGCCCATATCACGATAGTATGAATGGATGCATGTTTCATATTACTCCACATCGTCTTTACTTAATGCCTCAGCTCACTATACTTATGGATCTTGGTCGTATAGGAAGCCTGCAAATTTCGGTTAAGTGGGCAAGCAATGTCGATGATAGAAACTTTTCCGCTGACTTTTCAATGAACCACGATGTCTGGTCGATTGGCGCGGATATAAGATCATTCTGGATAGTAACATCCCAATATATGATCAATAATGTGCTCGATGGATTCTTTCGTATCTCCACACAATCGGCACCTGTCAAGCACGTCTTGATGTAGAACACGCTATCACGAATCCTTCCGTTTCCGAAAACAGGACGCCCTTTTTCAGCCAAATATTAGATGCCTCTTCATCCACTTCATATTGATATAAGGTTTTGGGTTGTAATCGAGATCTGCTTCACAGATGGTTTGTAGAGCACAACATCTCGTTTGCTGATAAAGTAGTCTCGCAAGTGTGTAACTTGCAATATAGAGAGCTGTTAGGCATCTAAAACGCCCCTCCCCCCTATATGTCGTGGCAAAGCTATCCTTTCAATCGTCAAATTACTGTGATGCATCCGGTGCTTAGTCATTTGAACACGAATAGTTCTGTTTATCCTATCAAGGTCGGTGTTTGACCATTTTATAAGCCCAAAAGAGTACGCGAGAACAGGAATAGCATAGGTGTTGATAGCCCTGATTTTGTTGGAAGAGTTAAGAGAACTCTAAAGAATCAATCTGAGTCTTGTAGTGGAAGCAGTCATAAGGCTGTTTTTAACTATCGTTTGATGTATACCCTTGGACTCAAGAATACCCAGATACTTATAAGACTCACCCTCAGCCAATGCCTCTATACGGTTCTCATTCTCGTTCCCCAATCCTTCGGTTGGAATGCAATGTTCTGCATTTATCTAGTCCAGAGTCCATGTGGATTTCATTTGAAAACTGTATAGTGATATTGATCCCTTGCTGCAGTTTTTTGTTTGAACTAGCGTACAACTTAAGGTCATCCATGTTCAGAAGATGCGTCAGTACATGACCATCCTCATGACCATATATTCTAAATCCATGAGACATGCTATTTAGTGTTTGGTTTCATGGATTCATCGCTAAACAGAACCATAATGCACTGAAGGAGTCCCCTTGAAAGATACCTGTCGTAATGTGAATTGGTCTAGTTGTCCTTGTCAGTCCATGATCCAAGTACTTGATTTTTGTTTCCCAATGCCTCATCGCATGACCTAGGAGGTCAATTATGCTCAGACAGATCTTGTAAATTTTCAAAACCTCAAACAAATAGTCATGCGGTACCGAAGGAAACGCTTGCTTGTAGTCAATGTAAGCCACATGGAAGTTTCTCTGATCTTTTCTAGGTTGCGTAATGGCCACAGCGTCAATGGTAGCGTCTTCGGTTATGATGTTGTTCTCATCAAAGTGCTGGTAAACCCTATCTGCGATGACCGCTGTGAGGCACTTATTAATCGTTGGGAGCAACATATACGTGGTTCCTTTGAGCATAAAGTTCGGCATTAGATCAGGATGTTTCATGATCTTCTGGAAACACTTGTTAGGTATTTGTACCAGGAGTTGTGCACCATGTCCAAACCTGGAGCTTTCCAATTTCTGGATCTTTCCGAAACCGCTGAAACGTCCAAATCTGTGATTAAGCGGTAGGCTCCATTACAGGGTTCTCGCCTGCCCTTTCCTAGTCTAGTTGGAACCACGCCGCATCTAAATTTCTCCTGTTATATTTTCGCCAAATACCTGGGCAGTAGTCGGCCATATCTCCCAATTGAGGACCTTCGGTGTTAATCTGCATGTTCTGCTTCTTATTCAGTTCACGATAGAACCTCCTTTCATCTTCCTGGAAGTTTCGACTATGCTGCCTTCTCGCACTGCTCTTATTGTATCGACGCAGTCTATCAGTAAGAACACCTAATCTCTGCCGATAAAAATCTATTATCTCATCTAATATTTCAGGTGTCAGTGTCTCGATGTTCCGAGGATAGATGATATTGTTAACATGGTGTATCATCTTTCTGGTTTTATTTCCTTTCTTATATTGGTCCGTCGACCCAATTTTCTCCTCACTTTGCTGACATCCATATCCAACCTGATTTTCCATGGGGGATCTTGTTTACACCTCGGGGCAAAGACTGCATCTGTAGGACTAGTTCTACGGACTAACGTTCTTACAACTGCCACAACCGCACAATAGGTAAGAGTTTACACCTGTAACACTGATAGTGCTGCAATTAGGTGCAAAGGCAAAACCTTTTTGTTGAGGTGTCCTATCAGTGCATGCAGATCATTTGTGATGAATATTTTCGGCAAAGAATTCCTTCTCGTTGGTTCTACATTCCTGAATCCCAATAAGCCTTGACCGAAATTCCTTTCGAGGTGCTGCAGTTTTTCAGGGATTTCGATGTCGAAATCAACGTGAACGTTGATGTCCGGATGCAGGTTTAGTGGAATCGGCCCTTCTTCTTCATTATCTCTAGCACCTATATCTTCTGCTTCGATAAGATCTTCATTATCCACATCTCCTAAGGGTATTTCATTACTTGGAGACTGCTGTCCTACCTCCGTTCTGATAGCTGCTATTTCAACCTCCGAGAGCAATCTGTTAACAGATATTGAGCGTTTTTGATCTGCTAAATTCTGTTCCCTTGTCCTTGTGGCTAGATGCGGGTACTCGAGTAAGAGGAGAACATAATGTTCTCTTCTCACACTCTGCCAACTACTCTGAGCCACAAAATAGAGGCGCATCACATCTCTGTTCATATGGTATGATCATTTCAATCTCCTCCTTGGTCGCTGAAACTCCACTACAGCCTCTAGTTGAATGGGGCCGTCTGCTTCTGGAAAATGTGGTGGTACTGGATCATCGAGAAGTTGTGAAGGAACATCAATACCATGATGATGTTTCAACAGTTTCTTTTAAAATACTCTCCATCGTGATTGAATTTTTCGGTGTTCCTTTCAGTCCCTTTCCTCCTCGTTTTCCGTCTGACTGGCATGGGTAACCCTATCAGTAGTAATGCTACGGCCAACGTAGCCATCAAAGTTATTAGAGGAAAGCTTAAGCCCTACCGCGACGACACCGCGAGAACACCATCGGTATGATTATTATAATAATTATTATTATATATATTATGCATGTATTATATATATATATAATCATTATTATTATCATACCATTAGGCCAAGTCCCTTCCAGAGTAACCGTAACTCGTTTCATTTCAGCTCGTACAACTAGGAAACAAGGAATCGATTTGGAAAGATTTGAAAATGGACTTGACATCGGGAATCTTGAGCAAGGGATGTGTAGGAGAATAAGGCAGGGATAGGTATAATAGTCTAAATACACTTGCTTTGTTAATTGTTCTTCATCCATTCTCTCAACATTACCGAACCATCTTAGCCAATTTTGTTCACTCTTTTCAAACATTGTTCCTTCTAGATCATATTCCAAGTGCACGAAATTATCAACTTGTTCTGTTCTCTCTTCATTTAAGGCAATATCGCATATTGTTTCTGTACCCTTACTTTCAAATACAATATTTTTTGTTTTATTCACGTTAATCTCAAGAACCATGCTCTTCATGCTGATATCCAGTCTGCTCAACATCCTCTGCAAATCATCGCCTCATTCTGCCGCAACGATCTTGTCGTCTGCGAACGCAAGGCCACCTACTGTCAATGTACCGGGACACCTTCTTCGATAAAGAGAGACATTCTTAGACATTTTTTGATGTATATATTAAACATCCAAGAGGACATAATGCATCCTTACCTAAGGCCCTGCTGAATATTAAACCAATCGTTCAGTTGTCCATTTACTGTCACACTCGCTTTGCTACCAATATATATTGCTTGTATTGCTGCCAGAAGCCACCCACTCACTCTGTATTCTTTTAAGACTTCCCAAAGGTTAGCTCTATTCACCTTGCTGGAAGCTTTCTCCAGATCAGCAAATGTACAGGAAACTTTTTTGTTTTATTTTAAGCTTTTTCTGTGATATGTGTCAAGCTAAATATCTGATCGATACATAATCTACCTAGCACAAATCCACATTGAACTTCCAACATTCTTTCCTTTGCTATTTCCATGACTTCATTAATAAGTGTTTTGGTAAATACTTTTTCCACAGTACTTAGTAAGTTAATCGCTCTATAATTATTTCAGTCGCCTTAATCGCCCCTTTCCTTGTAGATTGGGGCAATGATCGCTTTTCTCCAATCATTTGGAACTTTGCTGTTAACAGCACACATATTCATGAATTCACATAGTCACACAGACAAATGTCCGCCACCACACTCAAGCATTTCACAGGTAATACCATCCACACCGGCAGCCTTACCATTCTTCAGTTATTTAATTACGGAAAGAATGTCCTCGATACCGATTCTGCTTCCGCTACCTGCATCGCAATTGTCTAACGTATCTTTGTCCGAATCCCATACCATTTCACCATCAGCATCCTTGATTCCAACTACCTCAATACTAGTGATTCTTCTCCTCGTCTTCTTAACCAATTTCTAAAATAGTTTCTTATTTCCTTCAAAGTCATTTCGTATTTGTGTATCTCTTTCCGCTTTGGTAGTATCCTTGCTTTCTTTCACTAGTATATTTGCTTTCCTATTTTTATCCCTATAATTATTTATGACCCTAGTCCTTTCCCTATCGCTAAGACCTATAATATTCAACATTCTCGATTACGCTTCTTTTTTCCTTGTTGACTGCCACACCTATTTCGTCATTCCACCACGCATCGCCAGACTTTCTTCCTACGGTCGCAGTACCACACACTTCCCATACACTCTTGAAGATGACATTCCGCAGTATCATCCATGCACCCTCTACATTTTTGTTGCCTAGCTTTGTCTTCTAATATTCTTTGTGATTTTCTTAATATTTATCCAGCTTTTCACGATATTCTGTTTGTACTTCTGGTTTCTGCAGATTCTCTATTCCTACTCGCGTCTGTTTCGACCTAGGTTTTTTTAAACTATAAGATAGTGATCCGATCCACATTAAGAAACTCTCATCGCACTTGTATCTTTTATAAGGCCTCTCAGTCTTTCGTCCGCTACAACAAAGTCGATCATACTATGGCTTTCGCCTCTGCACCCCTCGACTTCCACCATCAACAGAAGCATAGTATGCTACACGAAGGAACATAAGGAGACATATCACCTATTGGGATCAAAAATCGTGACGTCACAGGGGAGGAAGTAACCAAGATGGCCGGCACATGTGGGCTGTTTGACAGGTGAAATACGGACT
>WSXT02236014.1:0-15930 GCA_011762715.2 Neuroterus valhalla
TTGCCGATGGCAACCCAAGATTGGCCTATGGTAGTTTTCCATGATTGGCCCAATATCGGCAACCAATTAATGTTAACCAATGTTGGGCCATGATTGTCCCATCACCATCTACCGGTTATTATTTGCTGATGGCAACCCAAGATTGGCCTATGGTAGTTTTCCATGATTGGCCCAATATCGGAAACCAATTTTTTATGCCAACGTTGGGCCATGATTGTCCCATTACTGTCTACTGGTTGATATTTGCCGATGGCAACCCAAGATTGGCCTATGGTAGTTTTCCATGATTGGCCCAATATCGGCAACCAATTAATGTTAACCAATGTTGGGCCATGATTGTCCCATCACCATCTACCGGTTATTATTTGCTGATGGCAACCCAAGATTGGCCTATGGTAGTTTTCCATGATTGGCCCAATATCGGAAACCAATTTTTTTTTGCCAACGTTGGGCCATGATTGTCCCATTACTGTCTACTGGTTGATATTTGCCGATGGCAACCCAAGATTGGCCTACGGTAGTAGACTATGGTTGGCTCAATATTGGCAGCCAATTAATGTCTGGCAATGTTAAGATAAGATTAGGACAAGCCGCGGCTTGCCAATTGGTAGCTCTTGCATTATGTTCGCCGATGTCGTAACACTATTTATTTCTCGTGATAACTGCTTATAATTCGTAATATCAGCGCCAAAGTTTTACTAATAAATGGAAGCTATGATTTTGATTATGGTTATCAAGAATTTACCGTCACAAATAGCCCACTACACAGACTTGGAATCGATTGCCTTAAAATAAAATTCATCAATTCGTTGGGCCAGTTTCCAAATAAGTCTTGTAATCCAATTTAAACAGGCGAGAAATAAAAATATTAATTTTCACAGTACTAGAGCCGTTTGTACATAACTATATATTGTTGATACTCTTTATTTTCAAGCTGATGCTGGACAATATTTTGTACTGTAGAATATATATAGCGAAATACAGGATAATATATGTTTGAATCTTCTTTTATCGATAAAACTGTTTGCTCAATCTGCGATAGCTTACGAGTTAACAGAGTTGACGGATTCTAAAAATCTCAGAAGACAACATAGGTCAAATCATGCGAGACATGCTGGCCTTATCGTTGATTCTAACGTTGGACCAATCTTCGAAGACAATTTCGGCCCAATGCTGGAAGACAACGATGTCGCAATACTGGAATACAACGTTGGCCCAATCATGAAAGGCGATGAACGCCAAATCACGGGAAAAAACGTTGGTCCAATCATGGAAAACTATGTTGGCCCAAACCAGAAAAACAAGATTGGACCAATGTTAATCCGCGTTATCAAACCGACGTTCGACCGATGAACGGTAGTCAACATTAGGCTACTGTTGGACCAATTATTAATTTTATTAATTTCTAGCGTCCTCTGCCTTCAACATCATCTTCTGTTTTGATATCCCTCAGCCACAATTTTATAGCCTCATAATCTTTTTCTGTCAACGCCTTCTTCTGCTTCTATTTCCTTTTGACCTAATCTTTTCACTGCCTGGATCATCTCCTAGCTTCATTTTCTCCTGCGCGAATCTTCTTCTGACTTCGTCTCCTTATAACCTAAACACATTTCCCCCTCTTCCACGAGTAACGTAACTCGGGATGAATCTCCAACCTAAGAATACAAAATTTCATCAAGAATGAAGTAACTGTTGACCAAGAAGTTTCACTAGAAATGTTTTTCATATTTTATATTTTATCCATTTTTGGTACGCATAAAAGTTCTGTAAGGATGAAGATTTTGTCTTGGAATGATGCGGGTCACATCTTCAACCATTTCCAACGTCTTGTGAAGGGAAGGAAGTCACCTTGTGACTGGTAATGTAAATAATGTATGCCATGTACTTCCCCTTGTCCCCCAGTGACCACATCTCAACCCTTTCCGGACTTTCATCATCAAATGTCTCGGAAAACTTATGATTTTCATGATGTTCCCATGGTGTTCAGGATGGAAATGGAACGTTTGCCAACTTTCACTTTTATTTTGTGATCAGCGCGTCAAAATACAAGAGTAGATGAACTGAGTTTGGAAAAAATTAACCGTAAAAGCTATTCAAAACATCATCCAAACTTCGTATAAAAAAAGACGATCTTTTCAAACACTTGAATGTCCTATGAAAAAATCGATTTTAACAACTAGAGATTGATTTTCAAAAAAAAAGGAGACCTTTTAACGAAATAATGCAGTTATCAATGAAAGAAATGAATTCTGAAATGATCGATTTGAAAGAAGCAATTCTCTGATGAAGTGCACTTCTACGGAGTACAAGCATGCGCATTCAACTATCGTTAAACCCCAGACGGAAGACTATGAAAAACATACTCTCAGAACATAAAATAGCGTGTGGCCAGGATCCAAAATATCTTAATGGTCGAGCGTGAGATTGCGAAAATTCTTTTCAACTTGATATACCTCCAATAAAGAGATAACAGAGACGGATGAAAGACATGTTCCAACGTCTCATTTGTTAAACGTACGTCTTTAAGAAAAATTCTAATATTTTCAGTCGAGTTTTTATGTCTTAAGGCAGTGAAAAGGTTGCACATTGACCAGGGCAGATGTTCCTGCCCTGACAGAAGGTATCATCCTGGCTGTCATAAAAGCTCAACCATAGTTATGGTTGAACAATTTTGTTTATTTTGAAACACCTTATGCATTGTATGTTTGGTCTCAACCTTTTCTTAATAAAATAACGAAGCAGGTCAGGGAAATGAAGGTCAAAATACGAAGAAGCGATAATTCCTTTGAAACGCTTCGGTGACTGGTTTGGACCCTTATCAGTCAAAAAACATTTTATTAAGTCTGTAAAACAACATAAAAATAATGAAGAAAGAACAAAAAAATGAATATATATTTATAAAACAAGATTAATAATACTTCAAACAAATTCAAAATTTGAATTGAAAGAGGAGAAGGGTTGTCTCATATAAGGAGGGCCTCAATTCTGAATCTAATAGCAAGCAATCAATGTTGTGAAACGGAGAGGACTGAAGCTCAGTAAGGAAAATGAAAAATAATTATACCTGGTATCTTATGCATTGGATTTGTTGATTTCTGGATTTCCATTCGTATTTCACTTGTTTGGCAGCAATAACAAAATTTTCGCTGTTTTTTCTTACCTTTCAAGTTTCGTGATAACCTTACGGATAATAAGAGTTTGTACCACTCTAACCTCAAAATCCCAACTTTTTCAAACTTTTGCAGCTCTCGTGGTATGAAATAGCACGAAATGTGCTATTGCGGTTTTTTCGATCAAATTATTTTCCGCTGATAAAGTAAAGACCCACTTGAAAATTATTCTCAACATCTAAAGTTTACACCCTTCACCTGCTTTTTCTAAAAAAGTTTTATCTTCACGTCATATTATAATCTTTATTGATATATTTTAGAAGAAGTTTTACATTCTGTCGAGTCGAAGCATTTTTGGGTGCGAGGCAGCCGAGTATGCACGATAAACTATCCTGGGGTAGTGATATTTTTTGTTTCATTTCAGCTAGTAGGAAATGATTTCTGTTTCTTTTTAAAATTTTAGTAAGGTGTTCCAAATAATAACTCTTTTCATTTCCTAACACCAATCAATTAATAATTGGTTGTATTTAGTATGTATGAGCGAATTCCATCCAATCCATAAATCTCTTATTGTGGAAATACAGATATCCGATAATTTTGGATAGAAATCAGGAATCTTATCCAATATAACAGTGGTAAGAAGAATATAACATCCAGTCGAATACTGATCCAATCTAAAAAATGTGATGATAAATCCATTTCATGTTGCAGAAAATTAGGCTTAGGACAGAAGAGGGGATTGGTATTTTTTATTCAGACTTTTCTCATTTCTAAGGCTTTTTATGTAGAATTGCAAACACAAGTTGGCAAAAGCGTCAAAATAAGTAAGTATGCTCCCATCAAATTCTTTTCCCGTTTCGATTTTCAAACAAGAATAAATCTGTAAAAAGAGCAAGAAAATTTACAATCTTATGTAAGGGAGACCGGTACAAGGTGAGTACCAGAACAAACTGAAAAATAAGAAAAGTAATATGATAAGCCTTTTCATCAATAAGTTCCTATTTCTTGAGCCGAAAATTGAAAAACATGATTGTGACATGGTATAGTGTAAATTTTATCCCCTGACAGCTTAATATTTTCTGAAGAAGGGAATCCCTTTGACAATTCTTCCACTAGTCTCTCGTCGATTTCTCGAAACTCTTGCTTCCAGAAGAGTTCAATAATTATTTCTCTTGATTTTCATTTACTATATATTCCATGTGTTTTTGTCGAGAGTGTCACTTGGTACGATTTTGATAAATTATTAACAGGATGGGGTTCAAAGTAATTTTTTTTCTTTCAGGCTGTGGGCACCAAATGTGAATGCAGTCAATCTAAAAACTTTCAAATGAATATGCAAGTTCATGACTTTCACCAACATAACCCAAATTAATTTACTTATGTTCTCTTGTCTGCAGTTAGAATCAGTTATTAATGTATGCATGAACAAATTTTTTTGAATATCAGTTTTTGAATATTGTTTCATGAATTCATACAAAAGATCTACGAAAACTTATCTAAAATCTTGAAAGGTAAAAAGCAACTTCGTAACAGGACAGTGTCATTTAAATATAATAGCAACCTTCTAAAAAATTATATTGACAAAAAATATTTTATCCCCAGTTTGTTATGTGATACCGATCCTATTTGTTCATCATTTATGAATATCATGACTTACAAAGTTACGCTATTCAGATCGTACTGCCCCTACCGAAAAGACCCAATTATGTGTGAATTGCAAAATAATTATTTGAACATATCGTTAAGATATAAATCATGCTCGATTTGTCTTCGCAAGTATATAGAAGAAAGTTAATTCGATCTGCGTTTGTCATTACTTATCAAAGTGAATAACCGACCCATTAATAATAGTACTTTCTGTCTTCGGAATGAAACTCCGCTTATGGTATGCATATAAATCTTCACTTCTTTGCATACAGCTTAAACGGTGAGAATGTTCATGCACAGTGTACATATAAATTATAACCTGGATTCTTGATTTTATATGTTTTACATTTTCTAGGTTAATCTTTTCTCCTTACATACAATCGTTGTTTTTGGAAACTTAGAAGGCTTCGTTTACTTGAAATTATTTTATAACCTATTTGCATAATTTCGACAGTCCAAATCCAAAAATTATTCATTTTTAACAGAAAAATAGTACAAAACCTTATCTGAGTTCGTGAAAATTTGTGCTTCCTGAATACTATTGCTTGTTTGAATAAAAGATTTCAGATTATTTTATGAATTAATAAATACATTATACGTGTTTTATAAAACTTCCTATCGATGGAAATTAATATCTTTAGTATGAACTCTAGTATTGAATCGATTTCTTTCTTGAAAAAATTCATCAGACCTAATCGATTCAATATTTTTGATAATAATCCTACCTATTTGGATTTTTAAGAGTATTTCGCAACTGCAATCCTTCCACTTTTGGATTATATCAATGCATTTTACAGAAAAATTGGTTAATATAAAAAAAATTTTCCGTTACGTTACTTGAGTGTTTTTCTTGAGGAACTTTTAGCATTATTTATGAAAAGTTACTAAGCTTCAAAAAATTTAAAAATTTTTTTCATTAACTTAATGTTATGATAATTTTTCCTACCTAGCATTTATAGATTAAAACAGGATTCTCTATAGATTTCAATCTTTTGATTTTTGTTTGATATTATAAAGTTCTCAAGCTTGGACATGTTTGAATGTGTTAGTGTTTCCTTTGGTTTGTAGTTCTGATTCAAAGAGAAACGATTTTATTGAAGATCAACAGCTTCTGAATAAATTTAGGTCATCTTGGCGTTGACAACTGGAAATCAGTGTGGCTGGTGAAAAATCATTATCTCTTGAATGAATAAAAATTTTGTGAGATTTCAAGGTCAAACTAGCTATTTTGAGCAAAATATGGATATGGATTCAGAAAAATTTTCTTAATTTCGGAACAAATAGAGGTTATTTTAACAGGATTTGTACTTGACTTATTTATTGATATAGTCAGGCAATGAGAAAGATAAACATAAGGTTGAAAAGAAGACTCCCAATTTTTTGTTATGATACGTAAGTGTTCTTTGGCGAAAATTGGTATTTACAATAGACAAATCATCATTTTATAAAGATGATTCGAATTAAGAAACGATTTGAGGTTATGTTCGTGTTTTCTACAGGAAATACTTATGGATACCTAGAAAGATTGACGAATTTGTATCAGTCGATATGACAAGCAATGTAAATGTGGTTCTTTGTGATACACTCTGTGTGATCTGAGTTGCAAAGCGTGTAGCATGTACACTTTCAACGTTATGAAATAGTCCAAGCAACAGGGATTATCTAATAAGTGATTTGTGACAAAAACTTCTGCAAGAAACCGACTGGGCCATCAGAAGAAAAGTACTTTATCCTTTATTCCAGTCATGATCTTGACTCGCAAATAACATGTCAAATGTTTTTATTAACGTTTGAAGCCGAAAAATTGCACTTTTTTTGTTTTTTTATTTATAATATAAACAGTATTAGAGCAATCCTAATGGCATCAATAAATAAGTTATAGACAATTAAATTATGTATAAAATGGGCCCTTGATCGACCTGATCGGATGATGGGAGGACAAGGAAATTAGTAAAAATCAAGAAATTTAGGGCTTGTTTAACGATGCAATATTTTTGTTAATTTTGAATTTCTATGAGTGAGCATTGGTGAAAAAGTAGTAATTTCGATGTTCTATGAGTGTTAAAAAGAATGGACACTGTAGGATAATAACTTTTTCCGTAATTGCTATTTCAATTATTTGATGCTACTAATTGAAAAATGTCTGTATGGTGCACCGATGGGCCGATTTCAATTTATTAAACGACTTTTGAAACTTTGACTAAAGAACAACAAAATGTGTATCTTGGTTTTCCAGTAAAATGTTCTACCTTCCTTCTTCCCCCACTCCCCGGCTACTTTCGAGCGCTCAGCAGTCTGGAGTCAGGTTTGGATATTTTTTAACGCATTCAGCAACATTTTACTGGAAAACCAAGATAAAAATTTTGTTATGCTTTAGTTAAAGTTTCGGAATCCGTTTTGAAAATTGAAATCGGACCATCGGTGCACCATACAGACATTTTGCAATTAGTAGCAATAAATAATTGAAATAGGAATTACGGCAAAAGTTATCATTCTACAGTGTCCATTCTTTTTAAACCCAATAGAACATCAAAATTGCTCCTTTTTCACCAAAGCCTAGTCATAGGGACCAAAAATTAACGAAGATATTGCATTGTTAAACAAGCCCTAAATTTCCTGGTTTTTACTCATTTTCTCGGCCTCCCATTGTCCGATCAGGTCAACTAAGGGCTCATTTCATTTGTAATTTGATTGCCTATAACTTATTGATTCATGCTATCAAGATTGCTCTAATTCTTGTTATGTTATAAGTAAAACAACTAAAAGAGTGCAATTTTTCGGATTCAAACGTTGATAAAAAAATTTGACATTCTATTTGCGAGTCAAGAACATGCCTGGAATAAAGTATGAACTACCTTTCTTTTGATGGCACTGTCTTTTTCCTGCAAAAGTTTTTGGCTCAACAATTTCCCTATTGCTTGGACTAAAAATCATCTCCGAAGCCTAGGATTATATTTATGGTTGAAAATTTAACAATTCGATTGGAATCATCTTTTTGGTCCTAAATAAAATCGTTCCCTCTCAAAATTTTTCCTTTTGAGTTCTGGATGAAACCATTTGGTTACCAGATATATTTTTTTTTTTGACTGAAAAATCTTATTTGGTTCGAGACTTGTTTCTGTGTTTAAAAATCAATATTGTACACTGAGAATGGACCTATTTCCTCCAATCCCAGGAACTGACGTTCTTCTATTTAAAATAACAATGGTAAAGAAGTATTTCTTTAATATTGAAAATCACATTTTTCTTCCAAATAGTCACATTTTTTCGTGGATTTCTCTGATTTGTAGAAAATTCATCTTTTTGTTCTAATAATTCAGTAGTTCAATGAACATTTCTTTTTATGGTTGAGGGATATTTCTTATTGGAAATCCATATATTAGGCTGATAATCCTATTTTCCGAAAGAAAATCGAACTGCAGTAGAGAATTGGTTTATTTCGAATTGTTAATGCAAGTGTTCAAAACGCTCTATTTTTATATAGGGAAATCACTGATTTGCAAAAAATTCATCTTTCTGGTCTAAAAATTTAACTTTCTTGTCGTGATTTAACTGGTTGGGTAAAATATTCAACTATTTAAATTAAAACTATGTTTTTTGTGTGAAGTCTGTTTTTTCGTGTTAATAATTAAAGTGTTTCAAAGGTGATTCATGGTTTTGTTCAGAAATCCACCTCTTTTAGTAAAAGATTTAATCTGATGAGTTTTGATTCATCTTCTTGAAAAACTTGTTCCATTTTTATTTAATGCAACCTTTTTTTATTTCGAATGAAATGAATGAAATGAAAATCCAACTACTTAGTCCAAATTTAAACCATTCTGTGAATAATATCATTCTTGGTTCGAGAATTGATCTTCTTGCTCGAAATTTTATCTCTTCCCATTCTTTGTATTATAAACATATTTTTATAAAACGAATGTCTCTATTATCGTACAAAATTGCTTTATTTCTTTTTTTTTCCAAATCTAGAAAACTATGCGGGTCCTGTTTATGAGGCATTTCTGTTCTAAACTTACTCTTTTTTCTTTTATTTACTTTTCCAACATATTCTTATGATCTTTGGGTATCGTATTTGTACGAAACATACTTTTTCCTGTTATGAGATATGCTATTAACTTTCTCCCCCGTTTTGAACATACTTTTCTGGTTTTTCAGTACATATATGTTTGGAACCTACTTTTTTCGGCAAAATACTGAACAAATACATCTTTTATAATTAAAAATAAAAACAAAATTCTGAACAATAAATGGGTTTTAACTTGCACTTTGTTATTGTCGTGTATTTAACAATAAATAAATGAATTTAGAATGTTATTATTTAATCAATAAAAAAAAACTCAACCATATACTTTACTATTTTCAATTCTCTATAAATCATGGATAAGGATATCTTTTTTTCATTCATCTGCAAATATAAATAGCAGTGCATATAATAGAATTTCCGAATCACAACAATTTTTTATTAGTTTTTGTTTGTTCTTTAATCATAAAGGAACTTGAACATTATATCACACATAACTAAATATATGTGTATGCACACATATGTATTATATCTTTCTTTATTTCTGCTCCTTACATAGTATTTTTCCAAGGAATATCTTTGAAAAAAGTACATCTTTTGTTTCAAAGGATTTCCAATAATTGGTAAAATTGAATGGAAATTGAAAGATTAGGGAATAAGGCAAATGTGTTTTTTGAGGAATTGCCTGGCTCTGAATACCGCTATATTAGGCATCCTTGAGGTTCTTTAAAACGTGTCCAAAGGCCATTGAAAAAGGGACTGAGTCTCATCGGCGTTATAATTTGAGGTGGTTTCAGGGAGGTCCAGCCTGGGGCTGAGCGAAGCGAGTTCAATGAAGTCATCAGCTAGCCGGGACGTACCAGTCTGTTATTAAGGTTGGAACCGCGGCACCACTTCCACGCTCCTTCCCTGCCTTCCCTTTCCTTTCCTTACCTTACCTCACCTTTCCTTTCTTCCTTTCTTTTCCTTCCTTTTCCTTCCTTTTCCTTCCTTTTCCTTTCTTTTCCTTCCTTTTCCTTCCTACCTTCCTTTCTTCCATCTTTCTGCCTAATGCCATGCACATACATGGTTTCACTCATAAACAACGTTTAAGAGAGATCGAAATTGGGGAAAAAGTTATATTTCATTCCATTATGGATTTAGGTTGTCCCATTTCGTGGAACATCCACAAGGAAAGTATTTTTTAATTAAAGTAGCTTGAGAAGAGGAGAGTATGTTCAAAATATATATAGCTTGAAACCAGAAAAGTAAGTTTGAACTATATTCCTTGAAACCAAAAAAGTATGTTTGAAAATTGCCTTGAATTAGGGAAAGTATGTCAGAAACAAACTTGAAAATGACGGAAGTATGCTTGAATTATATGTTGAAATAATTAATATATATTCGGAATATACGTTGAAGCGGGGGAGGTTTTGTCAAATATACATCTCAAAACGAAAAAAGTATGAATAAGACATGTTACTCCAAACGAGAAAAGTCTATATGGAGCATACGTGGGAACTAGAAATATATGTTTGAACATATATTATTTTCTTTTATAATTATATGTAAAATTCACAAGTTATCATTATTCAAACTTTCAGAGTCTAATGAAGATCACATTTTTAAAATGCTCAAAAGTAAGAATCAATTATTCATTAGAATCTGGATTTTCCAGAATAAGTTCACCATTGTTCATACTCTGGCTTTGTAATTTTTGAAAAATATTCAGTATTTATTTATCTGGAAAGCATGCGAAAATGTGGACCGTCAATAAGTTTTTGAGATATGACAAATAATGTAGGACCGTAGTACTTCAAGCGCGAGCTGCTGCATCGTCTCACCCAATCTACCACGAGCATGCAAAGTCGAGTACGTTGATTGACGTTTTCGTGGATATCTTCCCAAAGGCTTCTAGTTAAATAACTTTGGATAAGAGTCAGCCACAGTTTTTTGCAAATTCTGTTAAATGAAATATGTTTACCAAATTCGTTTCATGCATAAGCAATGTTTTTATCAAAATGAAATTTGAAGGCAACATGCATATAACCATCTAGAAAGTGACAGAGATGCTGAAGTTTTGATATTTTATCTCATTCATTCAAAACTTTTGCGAATCCGGTAAAGCATTTCTTACTCATTTTTTATCGCGAATGAGCAGGCGACCCCTTAAAAAAATGTAAAAAAAATTTTCGAAATGAGCTATGTCTTGTAACATGTGATTTTGCATGAAATTATCCGTTTTTTATCCAAAATGCTGTACCTGGTGTTCATTGGAATAAGGACCAGGCAAAAATTTTCCCAATAGTTTTCTAATTAAAAAAAGATGGTTTGATTCAGCTGAGACGCTCGTTTTCATTGCGGACTGTTAAAAACACGACTCAGTTGCAGTTCACGTATTGTTACAAGAATTTAAGAAGTTTCTTTCGAGCTTCTACCGAAATCTGAGTGAATTCATTTATTTTTCGGATGAAGCGCTCCAAAAATTCAAAAACGCGAAACAGTTTTGAACCTTTTATCACCATGAGCAAGTTTCCAGTCGTTCTGCAAAGTGGCATTTTCAAGCCACCGCACATGGAAAAGGCCCTTTGTGACGGAGCAGGTGGGGCTCTGAAAAGAAAAGCGCGAAGAGCAAGTCTACAAATGAGTGCAGATAGCCAAATAAGTTCGGCATTGGAATTGTATGAATGGGCAAAAAATTACTGTTGTTTTTCTAATATATCGGTGATTTACGAGAATGAACGAGTTTATAAAGCAGCTCCTGAATTTTTAAAAGACCTATTTGAATATTGCATAACAGTGAAGGGGACACAAAAGTTACATTGCATCGACCCTTTGCACAATCACCAATTGAAAGTGAAAATTTACTCTTCTTGCCCCAGGCTTGAATATGTAAGCTCTTAAAAAAATGTATCAAAGCGAGCTTCGAAATGAAAAGCGAAATAGACGAGAGAAATTGTATCTCTGACGAGGTCATGAATTTGTACAAGAATTTCAAATAATAGTGAAAATAATCATGAAAATCCAAAGTACAAACTTTTGATTTCACTGTGCTCACAGAATGTTTTCCTTCGAATTACTACAGCATACACGAATTATTGTTCGTTCGATAATAATAAAAACATTGCATAATCATAGAACGAAGTTGGTAAACATAATTTATGTAACAGAATTTGCAAAAAACTGTGGTTGACTCTTATTCAAAGTTGATTGACTGGGAGCCTTTGTGAAAACATCCACGAATACGTAAGTCAACGTACGCGACTTCGCATGCTCGTGGTAGAGTGGGTGAGAAGATGCAACAGCTCGCATTCGAAGTAACACGGTCCTACATTATTTGTCATATTTCCAGAATTTATTGACGGTCCACTCCTAAATTTTTGCGAAATACTCTCTGAAGTACATTGCATAATTACATAGGAAAAAATTTCATTTCAGAAATAAATTTCTTTGTAAATGCAATTTATTTAACATTTTTGCGTGTTGCCCGGATGAATAAATACTGAACATTTTTCGCAAATCACAAAGTCAAAGTATGAACGATTATGAAATCATTCTGAAAAATCCAGATTCTAATGAATAATTGATTCTTACTTTTGAGCATTTCAAAAAAGTGATCTTTATTAGATTCCGAAAGTTTAAATAATGATAACCAGTGATAACCAGTGATTTGACAGCAAATGGTAGCCGCTGAGCAGCTGGTCTGACCTGGGGTTACTCGAAAAAAGCGTTATACTTTTGGCCAGGTCCAGACCAAACTGTCTGGTTAGCATCAAGATTAAACATCAGACGATCTGACCTGGGTCAGGCTTGCGCCAGAAGATTTTTCAAAACGGGAAAGAACTCATCGGTGCGCGCTCGCTTTGTACAAAAAGCTTTTGAAACTAAGAAAGTAAAATGTTGACTACTTAATTTTGATGATTGTGAATTCTCTTTTGTTAGAGCTTCTCCTGCTCTAACGAATGTTTTTTCATCGCGCGTCTCGTGCTGCGCACTCGCTCAAAATTATCCGGAACACTAGAGAAGTTTTGTAGCTTCATTTTTTTTTCATATCATGTGCACTTTTTGTAGAAATTTGATTTTGTGATAGTTTATTTTTTTTACGATCGAAACAAAAACTACGCGTCCAATGGGAAAAATGATAACAAATTCATAGATCTCTTTGGGGTGAACAACCTTTCTCCATCAATCTTCTGTCCAAGCGTTCGTCATTCTTTAAAAAATCTTCCACACGCCTTAAATCAAGAAATAAAATAAATTTTATCCACACATCATAAAAGGATGAAAGTATTTTTTTAAAAATATGTTCTGGACGAAGCAAACTATGGTCAGAACATATACCTTGGAACAGCAAAAGCATTCATGAAACATACCTTAAGACGGTAGGAGCTTGTTCAAAACGTATGTATTGAAACAAGAGATGTATGTTTCAAAGATAATTTTTTAACAAGAAGAGTACGTCTGCAAAACATAATTCGGAAAGAGAGTAGAATTTTTGCCAACATATTACTTGAAACGAGAAAAGCATGTTTGAACCATGCCTTAAGGAAATTTTTTTCAAACACTTATTTTGAAACGAAGGAAATGTGGTTGAATCATATACCTTAGAGCAAGGAAAGTTTTTTTCAAACGGATATTTTTCACCGATAAAGGTAAATTCGAATCAGAATACGAAACAGAGGAAGTATGATAAAAATATGTAAGATCACGAAAAGTATGTTTGAAACGTAAACCTTTTAACAAGAGAAGTACGATAAACGTATCTCACTCAAGAAGAAAAGAGTTAGTTTGGAACACAACTTGAAACGAAAAAAATATGTTTGAAAATTGTACTTTTAAATGTAGAGGTATTTTCGAATCGTAATATGAACCAAGGAAAGGGGATGAAATCATACAACAGAACGGAAAAAGGATGTTTAAAACGTATAATTTCAAACAAGAAAAGTATGCTCGGAACAAACCTCGGAACGTACAAAATATTTTTAAACATACGTTAAAACGTGAAATATATATTTGAAACGTACAGTTGAAACGTACATTCAAGAAAAAGGTTATTTCAAACGTGTACCTTAGAACAAGAAAAGTGATTTTGAAACATATTCTTCAAAGCAAGAAAATTATATTCTAATTGTACTTCTCAAAGCGATGAAAGTATGTTTAAACATATACATCAAAGGAAGGAAAGCATGTTTGAATCATACACCTCGATACGAGAAAAGTATTTTCAAATTTTTTTTTTTTTTTTGAACAAGAGAAGGATATTTCTGATGATACATCTAAACAGGAAAAGTATTTTAAAAACGCATAACTTTAGACGAGAGAAGTTATTTTAAAGTACATGCCTTAAAATAGGAAAATCATGTTAAAAAAATTCCTTGAAACGATAAAAGTATGTTTGGTACATATACTTGAAAACGGAAGAAGTATGTTCAGTTCAAACCTTACGAAGAGCAAAGTATGTTTAGAACGTCTAGCTTTAAACAATAAGAACATGTTTGAACATATAAATGCTTCAAAACGAGGAAAGTATGTAAATCAGGCCACGCGTCAACTGTGCCCATTAAATTTTGGTGATTTTTAGAAAAATGACAACCATTGAAAAAATCTGTACATAATAGTATTACAAAAAACACTCAGAACCGTTTTTCAAAAAACTGCACCGTTTTTATTATTTTCAAAAATAATGATTTTTGCAACTTTTAATAGAAAAATTAATAACTTACGACTCCTTTGCAATAGTCCAATGAACTTTGGTATGACAGATGGAAAAAGTTTTTTCTTTCTGATAAGAATTTTTTCTGAATTTCATTTGTAAATTAAAATTTTTTTATAACAATCATTCAAACAAATTCGATTATTTATAACTTTTAGGCCTCCGAACGTAGTGAAATTATAACTTAATGTAGTATGAACACTTTATTCCGTAACAATTGTCGCATCGAACGGCGAACAGTGGGAAGAAAGAACTTTTTTGGGACGAAAATCAGCCGACACCTCGATTTTTAACAGATTAGACATTTTTTTCTTCTAATACTCATGAAAGATCCTACTTCAACATAGATTTTCACGTTTTTTGAATTTGTGATTCAATGATTTGTTATTTAACCTAGAATTTGCAATTGCTTATATTTGCGATCTTTACTTAGCCCTATTCATCAATATTTCTTCACAAAGGTGTAGAATTAGTAAAGTTACTTTTTTTGAATAAAACTGTAACTTACGAATGAATATCCTGTATTTTGTTAATCGTTATAAACAAATTATTGGATATAACTGTTAACTGTTGCATTTTCGAATTTTTAATGAATAACATGCATGAATTTTGTTGTAAAAATATAGAGAATCAATTTTTAATTTTGAACAAGCCCTAAATAACAATAATAGTTAATATTTTAAACAATTTTTATAAAGAAATCAACTTATTTGGCATATCTATACTTCGAAATTTTTTTTTTTCAAGCGCATAATTAATTTTCATCCGAAGAACAAGAATATTACACATAAGAGTTCCCTAAAACATTATTTGTCATTGTTATAAACAAATTCACTTATTTGGCATATCTGTGCATCGAATATTTTTCTTCTCTCGGGAATGATTTATCTTCATCTGAAGAACAAGAATATTACACATGAGAGTTCCATGAAACAACATTTGTCATTGTTATAAACAATATTTATAAACAAATTCACTTATTTGGCATATCTGTGCATCGAATATTTTTCTTCTCTCGGGAATGATTTATTTTCATCTAAAGAGCAAGAATATTACACATGAGAGTTCCATGAAACAACATTTGTCATTGTTATAAACAATTTTTAAAAACAAATTCACTTATGTGGCATATCTCTACATCGGAAATTTTTCGTATGAGTAAACAAATAAGTATGAACAGCCGCGTTTGTAGCGTAAGCCGCATGCGCTGAGCGCGTCGTTCGAGGCAACAATTGTTACGCGGCGCCCCCTACACAAACTTTCTTTTTAATACTGTCAGAGTGGGAATTACCAATTCTCTCTTCTCTGAGAACGAAAAAAATTGTTTATACTACTTTGAGTTAAAATTTCACTACGATCGGAGGCCTAGAAGTTATGAATAATTGGAATTGGAATATTTGTTTATACTCTCTCCCTTTTACGGGTTTGAGAGTCTCGGCATAACCTTCTCTCTATTCCTT
>WSXT02236025.1:4152-15929 GCA_011762715.2 Neuroterus valhalla
ACGTAGGACCCCTTTTTCCTCCACAACCCCGTATTGAACCCCCCCCCCCCCCCTCATCCCCCTAGTACATTCATCCCCTACTTTCTCTCTCCTATTCCTTTTTCCACCCTAACTTCAATCCTCTCCATCCCATCCCTATTGTAGACCGTCACAAACTTGCACGTCATACCCTTCCCATATTTACATCCCTCATTTGCACCCCTTACTCCTCACCACAACCGTGAATTTATTCTTCAAAACTCTTTCTCATCCTGATTACAATTCCCCCACTAGCCTTACTTCTCTCCTTTGAGCTGACCACCTCTTGGAGCATCCAGCCTAATCCCTTGGTAGCATTGGTTCTATCCTGCGTCACTCCTTGCTCTCTATCCACATTTCTGCAACATTCTAAAAGAGCACCTTCATCACTCTGCCAACCTGCTGTTCCCGTACCCCCCTATTTCCTACTGAATAAGACCCTCTCCTTTTAATCTTCTCTCCTTGCTCTGGCATTGAGCAGTTTTTAAACTTCTCTCTCCTTCCACATCAGATCGGGATCGATGTATACCTTCTTATCCTTAATCCTGTTTTTACTTCACCTCACCTCCAACCTTTCTTGCCAGTTCCCCAACTCTACCAATGCTGCTCCATTCCTCTTTTTCTCCACTAGCCTTACTTTAGCCACCTAGCCCTAAAACTCTCATATGCCTTGTAGCAGCGCTTTCACTCCCTTCGGTCCTTCTCCGTTGCTCAACTTGGGCCTTTTCCTCTTCCTCTGCACACCGCTAGAAACCAATCTAAGTGTCGAGTAGACTAATTCCTTCCCATCTGCCTCGCTCCCAGCACTCTCATTGTAACCCTCAGCCTAAGAGTCTGCTTACTCTCCTACCGGTAAGAAAGACTGCGGTGACCGCCTACTGCATCTGACAGATGTCTCTGTACTCTGTTCCGGCTTTACTGCAATATCCCTATATTTCTACGTTTGCCTTTTTTCCTTCATTACTCCACCCTAGCAAGCCCTTGCATACACATTGATAAGGTAGAGGAATCATTTGGCTGTTCGGGTTCTGTTCATAATTTATCTGTTGCTGAGAGCTCCCGTAACGGTCAAGTTTGGATTCGACTTGTAGCTGCGGTTTCGCGGTGTTTTGTGTCCATCACAGATTCCCCCTAGTTCTGAGTTCCTCGTGTCTCAATCGGCAGAAGTGGGGAGGCCGGCGTTCGCACACTCTCCCACCCAGGGCAGGTGCTCGCTTCTCTGCTGCAGTCAGTTTTGGTTCTGCCTCCTGGCTGTAAGCAGTTCTTCATCTGCGATCGGCGACGGTCAACCAGTGGATTCAGTCTCCACTGCTTTCTTGGAGCGTCGGTCCAGGAGTCGGTGAGTGAGGTCTCCTGACATGAAGGAGACCGGTAAGTACTGCTGGCTTCCAGTAAGTTCGTGCGTGGAGTCTTTCATTGTTAATTGATTTCCTGACTTGATCATCTCCGGTATTGTGGAGGTAACAAGTCGTGTACCTTATTCCATCAGGTTGCGTCGGGATCAGTGGTTCTGGGAGAGCCATCGTGATTGTAGCTTCCGGAGGCTACATCTGTGCCAATCTTTTGAGGTGGTCCCAAACAGTTTTTGAGCTTCAATATGCACGAGAGCCTCTAGTCTCATAGTGAGAGATGAGATGCTCTTCTGACTGATCGGGAACTAGAAAAGCGTCTCTCCCTCGCTGGACCACGTCAATTTGATCATTAAGTCTGGCACCGTTGAATTCAAACAAATTCCGGTTATTGCTGCTGATTCCAAACATCTCATGAATTGGCCTTGCAAGTTGTATATGTGATTCTTAGCACAAGCAGTCTTAGCTCAATTTTGCATACATAACTTAGGATAACGTGAGCCTTCTATTTCAAGACCTGGACTGACAACTTAGGAGCCATTTTTTATTATATGATAGCAAACATAAGCTAATCTTAGTTACAATCGGTCAGGTGTGTTTCTGGAAAGGTGAAGCAAATTTCCAAAGAAACGTTCTTGTTCTTTCTTGAAGACCTCCCGGTAGTTGAGATCATTAATATGAGACTCATATAGCATAGTACTTTTGACAAGGGAATCTTAGATTTCAGCTAGAGATGGCATCGTAAACAGCTTGGATATCCCACCCTTGATAAGCAGAACCAAGGTATTCAAATAACGGTACAAATTCTAAAGGACTGCTGTCATATTTCTGGCCCAAGAGTTCATCGCTAATGCTACCCTTTTCAAAGATAGTATATTTTGTTTTCATTTTGTTAAATGTAACCTTATTAATCGCACATTATTCCTGAACGGCCTTTAGCTTTCTGATCGCACCAATTGTGTTATCAGTTAAAATAATCAAATCATCCGCATATATCAGCGAGATAATGTCCGTGTTTCCAAGTATTCAAAATTCGACCGAACCCTTATCTCTGCAAAATATCTCCGTGCCGGATGTTGTAACAGAAATGTTACGTGGGGAGGAAAACTCGGCACGGCACTGTATGAAGAGATTGCTGGGTCGTGCCCAAGGCGAGGCGGAACTGCCGAGGAGTCCCGAGTCCTCATGCTTCGGTCCGTCGCTCGCAGCTTCAGTCTTGGCTCGTTCGCTTCACCGCGTATTGCTTTTTTTCGACCGTTTGACATCCAAGTGCTGTGTTCCAGACACGTCCAACCCGCTTCAACGCCTTGGGTTCCGTCAGGGAAGCTGCCCTCCACGCGTGCACCAGCCACTCTCCTAGGCCCGTCATCGTACCGGCTCTGCGGCTCACGTGTAGTCTACTACCTCCACGGGTCAGCCCTCGTCGGCAATGTAAGTTCTAATAAACTCGACTTCTTATTTTACACCTTGGCTTTTTATTATGTCCACACCATTCCTCAGCGTTCAGATCCCCTTCCCCTCCCCACGATATTACCTAAGTTCTACCTGGCGCCCAATGTGGAGCACCAGGTATGGCAGGAGTGCCTACTGAACCACTCTTTCCGAACTTGTGTGTGTGCTTTCCTTCGCCCCATTTCTCTTCACAATAAGTCATAGAATGTGAATAAAATATTACTCTGCAAATATCACCCCCATAAGTATGTTTTATATCATTCCAAAAAATCCCCATAAGTGAAAAAATGTGGTTTCAAGTTTTTTGCGATGATTATAATTTTTTTGCGTTTTTCTATCGCAGTTTCTTTCAAGTACATGAAATGCTATTTTGAACATCGTTAAAGCGGGTTGGTAATCAATTAAACTTGACAAAAATAATTGTTTAAACAATTTGTTCGTAATCATAACAATATTCTTGTAGAATAATGCAACAAAGTTGCGGTTTTTTCTGAAATTCTCAACTTCTTCTCCACTTTTAACTTGTACTAAGTAATTATTTAATTTAATTTGGCAAGAATTATTGTTTCAACAAATTGTACCTCTAATTAGTGCTAAAAAGTTGCGTTTTTTTCTGAAATGTTTAACTTTGCTTCACCTTTCAATTGTAAACAAATAATAAATAAGCATTAGAGAGAATCAAATCTAAAACAGTATATGTTCTTTCCTCAATGTTCCAAAAAAATGATCTAACTCGAAAAAAAGGAATTCATCAAGTGAAATTTGAATTTTGATTTTTTACTAAAATTATAGATCTTCAACGCGCAAATTGAATTTCTAAGGAAGAAGTTCAATTTTCAACCAAAGAGTTGAATTTCCGCCCTAAAAATATAAATTTTGGTGGATGTTTGGAAAGTGATATAAGGCGTGAAAGTGTGTGGAGGTAGAAAATAGTGATAGCGTTCAAAAGTGGAAGTGAAAAGGTAAGGGTGGAACAATAAATTTTGAGTAGGGGTAGGGAATAAGAGGTTATAAAAAAAGTTGAAAAACGAGGATTTATTTTGTAGGTTAGGTTGAGGGTATGTCAAAGACATCTCTGCCCTGGGGAAATTTCTCGGATATAGGGTTTTCCATTTTGCGGCAGTGGATATCTCTGCTGGTAAGAGCGAAACCTATCTGACCTCAGGGAAGAATAAACAGTCGGGTGGATGAGCGAGTCGGTAAAACAGGGCCCGTGGGGAAGAAAAAAGGCGAAAGGGAAATTCGTGATCCCGACTGGCAAGCCGTTATTGGCACGCAAGAGAAGGGGGAGGAGGGAGTGGAGCAGGCAGCCTGCGCGCTGGTAAGTCAGAAGCAGAACCAGTTCGAGCCAGAACGCAGAGCCTGAGGGAGCAGTCGACGCTCGTAGATTCGTGGGGGAGATCCAGTGACAGAAAAAGAGAAAGGGAAGATCAAGCACGCGGAGAAGGGATGGAGAATGAAAGAAAGAACTCGCAGAGCTCGCCTAATTTAAGAGTAGTAGAAAGTGGGAGTTTTGAGAAGAAGGTCAACCAATAACGAGAGAAGCTATGGGTACGGAAGGGGCGGGAAGTAAGCTGGATCAGATCCTTACAATGCTACGGAAGGGAAAAGAGGAACGGAAAAGTATTAGAGATAATTTAAGTAGAATTGTAGCAAGGTGGGAGTGCGAGCTAAGCGAAGTGAAACGAAGACTAGAAGTCGTAGAGAGGGATATGGCAGAAGCTGAAACAGGACAAGCGCAAAATTTAGGAATCAGAGTCGAAGAATTAGGAAAGGAACTAGGTAAACTCGAGATTCAAAAGTTGGAGCGAATTTAAAAAAAGATGGAAGTAGTAGAGAGAGATATTGAGAAGAGGGAAAGAAGAGAAAGAAAGAACAATGTGGCCATTATGGGCGTAAACACAAGTGAAGGCAAGGGAAAAGAGGCAGTAGAAAATTTGCTCAAAAACAATTAAAAGGTAGAGATAAAATTGAACAATGTTAGGAAAGGAGTGAGGAAAGGTAAAGAAGTACTGACAGTTGAATTAGAATCATGGGAAGCAAAGCAAGGAGTAATGAAAAATAAGAGTAAACTAGAGGGAAGAACAATCTTTATTGATCACGATCTGACATTCAAGGAAAGAGAAATACAAAGAAGATTGAGAAAAATAGCAAGGGAACAAAGACAGGAGGGAAAGGAAGTGAGGACAGGACATCAAAAAATATGCATACAGGGCAAATGGTAGATGTGGAATGAGGGTAAAGGGGGGCTCGAGGGGGGCGACGCAGGTTTTTTCAGGTAAGGAGGGATGGGAGGGAGGTAAAAAAAGGGAAGGACTTAGCTGGGGGGCAGAAAGAGACTATAGGAAGAGCAATAGGCGCGAGAATATTATTTAGGAGCGTAGCAGGAATAAAGAATAAAGACGCAGGCTTCTGAAGAGAAAAAGTGGAGTGGGATTATTAACCAATTGCCAAAAGGATATAAGTGGGAACTTCAGGAAGCAGTAAGAGAAAATAAGACGGGAAGGGCAAAAGGAGGAATAATAACAGGAGTGAGAGAGGATGTAGAAGAGGTGGGGGGGGGGGAAGGTCGGTATACAGGAAAGAAAAGTAAGGATAAATAAGGAAATTTACAGGGTAGTCACATTATACAATGGGAGGGGAATGGGGGTGATTAAGGGGGATTTAGAAAATATCATCGAAGAAGATGAAGGAGGCAATGTGATAATAGGAGGAAATTTTAGAGCAAGAATCGGAAGGAAGGGAGATTTGTACAGAGGGGAAGGAACAGCGAATAGAGAATCAAAAGATCAGGTATCAAATAAGCGGGGAGAAATTCTGATAGATCTATTAGATGAAAGTGGTTGGTGCTTGTTGAACGGGAACATAAAAGGAGATGAAGAAGGGGAATTCACGTTCATCGGGAAGCAAGGGTCATCGGTCATAGATTTAGTAATAACAAACGGTAAGGGACTCGAGGAGATAGAGAGATTTACAGTAGAGGAGGAGATGGGTTCAGACCATTTGCCAGTAAGCGTAGAGATAAAAACAGGGATAGAGCGAAGATACGCAAACAAAGTCGATCAAGTACGGGAAAAATCTATATGGTCAGAGGAGGCTATTAGAATCTACAAAGAAAAAATATGAGGGTAAGAGTTTGTGAAAGAAGGAGTGGAAGAGATGTGGGTGGAACTCTGTGAAAAAGTAAGGAAATGTATTAGGAAAAAGGTAACCAAAAAGAAGAAAAAGTATCTAGTCAGACCACGATGGGATAACGAGTGCAAAAGGCAGAAGAAGGAAGTGAAGAAAGCTTACAAGAAGTGGAGGAAGGGAAAAGGGAATACAAAGGTTTATTTGAGGAAAAGGAAGGAAATGAAAGAACTGGGGGAAAAGAAAGAGGGAGAAAAGCAAAGAGCATGGAAGGAAGTATTAAACACAATTAGACCGGAAGGCGAGGCTTGGAAATTTATCAATAGGGTAGGAAGGAAGAGGGGAGAGTTAAGTGATAACATAGAACTTAAGGAGTAAAGAGAGTTTTTCAAGAGTTCGTTTCGGAGGGCGATTGAGAGGAAGGTGGATAACTGGATCAGAGAAAGGGGAGGGGAGGAAGAAGGGAACTTAAGGGAAGAGGAAATAGAGATGCAGATTAGGAAATTGAAGAAAGAAAAAGCATCAGGCAGGGATGTGATAGAGAATGAAGCGTTGGTGCATAGTGAAGGTGAGCCAAAAAGAAGACTAATAGAAATCATTCAGGAAGTATGGAAAGGAGGAGGGTTCCCGCAGGAGTAGAGAGAAGGTGTTATCATTCCTCTGCACAAGAAAGGGGATAAAGAAAAGGTGGAAAACTATAATGGGATATAACGCTGATCAATTTAGCATACAAGATCTATGCAATGGTGCTTGCTGAGAGACTCAGAAAAGAGGTGGAAAGCAAGGGTATTTCTCCAGAAATGCAAGCGGGCTTTAGAGCAGGGAGGAGCACTCTGGACAACATATATGTCCTGCAGCAGGTTGTAGACAGGGAGTCAGCTGAAGGGGGTAAAGTGTGCGCGTTTTTGTAGACCGAAAGGGGGCGTTCCCGTCAATAGACAGAAAAGTGCTCTGGAAGATGATGGAGGGAAGAGGTTTGAGCAAAGGAATAATAAACAGAGTAAGAGAAACATAACAAGAAACGAAAGATAGAGTGAGGATAGGGAGTGAAGAGTCGGAAGAGTTCTGGCTAGAGGAGGTTTAAAGGCAAGGGTGCCCTTCAAGCCCAACACTTTTGGCAGTATTGATATCGCATATGGACGAGGAATTTAGAAGATGGCTTGAAAGGAGGGTACGCGTAGGGAAGATAAAATTCTGGGCGTTGTCATATGCAGATGACATAGTAATGTTAGCAAGGGAGGAAAGGACGGTAATGTCAATTATGAGAAGGCTAGAAGATACTTTGACGTAAAAGAAATTAGAACTGAATCCGGAAAAGTCAAAAATATTAGGATTCAGAAGAGGAGGTGGAAGGAACAGGGAGGAAGGATGGAGATGGAAAGAGAAGACAATAGAAGAGGTAAAAGAGTACGTGTATCTAGGATTTTTGTTTAAGAGGGATGGTAGCGTGGATGGACATGTGAAGGAAAGAGTGAGGAAGGCCAGAGTAACTGAAAGGCAGGTATGGGGAAAAGGAGAAAGGTTTTTGGAAAATGACTTTAGAAGAAGAATGCTGTTGTTTGATGCGTTGGTTGCCAGTGTGATGTTGTATGGAGTGGAAATTTGGAGATGGAAGCAGTATGGAATGGTGGAGGGGGTGCAAAAAAGGTACATAAAATGGACCTTGGGCCTGGACAAATTCACACCAGGGTATGTGGTTTTGGAAGAGGCTGACAGAGAGTCTATGCAGGTGAAAAATAGGAGAGAGAGCGTGCAGGTTCAAAGAGATTGCATTAGAGAGTGAAGGAAGAATATTGGTAAAAGAGTGCGTGTAAGAAAAAGAAAGGGGAAGGATAATAGGAAGAGGAGTGGTAGCTAGGAAAGAGTATTTCATGAGGATTGGGATGTCTGAGGAGGAAGTGGAAGGAAAACATAGAGAAGGGAAAAGGGTGCATGTGCATGCAAAAGAAAAAGACGGAGAGAGGCAGAAACAAATGAAGGTGCAAAGAATATGGGAATCAAGGTGTAATGAGAAGTATAAGGCTATAAGAGTGGAAGGAAGGACAAAGTACCTGAAAGAGAAGGGGGAGAGAGGAAGTCAGAAAGTAATAGCAAGAGCGAGGTGTGGAAACATGGAAGAAGCGAATCGGTACTGGGTGCAAGAAGAAGAAAGGAATCGTGTGCTGTGTGGTCTGCAAACCGCAAGAGTAGACTATTGGTTGGACGGCTGCATGGGTATGGTGGCGGTAGGGTTATCAGTGGAAAGGCAACTGCACGAAAATGGGGAAAAAGAGGTGGTGGATTGGTGGAGGAAATTGGCGAAAGCTGAAAAGGAAAAGAAGCAAAACTTGTCATGGATAGAAAAAACTGTACAGATAGTATAGGATAAGGTTAAGGAAATAAATTAGGAACAGAGGAACAGCGTGCGAAATGATAAAATTGAAAGCGAAAAAGCGAGCGAGGGCAAAATAAGACGATAGCGAGCGAGGCGAGCGAGCGATCAGAGCACTAAGGGCAAAACAAAAAAATGTATATAATTAATTTAAGGAATTATATTTAGTAGTTAAGTAGCATGTGAGAAATCCTGCAATACAGATATAGATTGAAATCATGTAAGTCCTTATTCTGGGCCTAGGGCCGAATAAAAACTCTTTCATACATACAATCTAATTCAACCAACAATCAAATGAATCAAATCTGATTCAATCTACTTGAATTTCATTGAAATTCCATTTAGTGCAAAACAATGATAAACAACAATAAATTTTTATAAAAAATAATAAATTGCTTCAAAAAGCATGTTTGCTAACTCACATTAATTATTACCTTACCCAGTGAAAAAGGACAAAAAGCTTAAGAGTTTAGAAAAAACTGCAACCTTTCAGCACTTATCTCAGAGAAGAAAGCCATGAACAACAATAATTTGTTTCAACAATTATTCTTCTTAAAATAAATTGAAGATGAACTCACTTCAAGTTGCAGGTTTCTCCGAAATTTACAACTTCTTGTCTACTTTTCAGTTGAAGTAGGTAATTAATCAATTTAATTTAGCAAAGATAATTGTTTAAACAAATTGTGAATGTTTATATCTATCTTCTTCTAGATTAATACTACATAGTTGCGGGTTTTTCCTGAAATTTTAACTTTTTATCACTCTTCAAATAGGGTAAACTAATAATTAATTCATGTTGAAAAACAAATTATTTAGAAAATTTATTATCATTCCTAATAACATTTTCTTTTCTAAATGATAGAAACTTGCGGTTTTTTCTGAAATTTAAAACTTTTTGCCTACTTTTCACTTGAAGTGAGTTAATATTTGATTCAATTCAACAAAAATCATTGTTTAAACAGATAATTATTAATACCTATCTTTTCTTAGGCTAGTGCTAAATAGTTGCGGTTTATTCTAAACTATTAAGCTTTTTATCAACTTCTCACTTAGTGAGGTAATAATAAATGTGAGTTAACAAACAGGCTTATTTGAAGAATTTATTATTGTTCATGACCTTTTTCTCTTAGATGAGTGCTAGAAAGTTGCGGTTTTTTCTTAAATGTTGAACTTTGCTCTACCTTTTTAGCTGTGAACAAATAATAAATAAACCTTAGGGAGAATCATGTTCCAAATAGTATTGTATGGTTTTAGGTAGATTATTTTTGTTCTTTTCCCAATGTTCGAAAAAAATTAAATAAAACAACAAAGCCTAATTCATTCAGCGAAATTTGAATTTCGAATTTTCTACTAAAATTATGTATCTTTAACGCAAAAGTTGGATTTTTGAAAAAGTAATTCAACTTTAAACAAAAGATTCGAATTTTCGAACTAAAAATAAAGATTTTCAATCAAAACTAAAATGGTTAATTTTTCAAAAAAAGAAATTACTTCAAATAAAAAACAAATCTAATATAACCAACAATAAATCAATGCAATTTAGGTAAATCTAATTGAATTTCATTCAAATTCCATTCACTGCAAAGTTAAACATTTCAGAAAAAAACCACAACTTGCTAGCACTTATTTAAGAGGAAATGGTCATGATTAATAATAAATTGTTTAAATAAGCATGTTTGTTAACTCGCAATAATTATTCCCTCACTGAGTGAAAAGTCGACAAAAAGCTTAAGAGTTTGGAAAAAACCGCAACTTTTTAGCCCTTGTCTAAGAGAAGATAGGTAATAACAATAATGATTTATTCAAACAATTATTTTTGATAAATTAAATTAAATATTAACACACTCCAGGTGAAAAGTGGGCAAAAAGTTTCAAATGTCAGAAAAATCACGAGTTTCTATCATGAAGCAAAGAAAATATTATTAGCAATGATAATGAATTGTTTGAATAATTTGGTTTTTAACATGAATTAATCATTACTTCACTCTGATTGAAAAAAATTAAAAGTTTAAAATTTCAAGAAAAAAAACCGCAACTAAGTAGTATTTATCTAGAAGAAGATAGCTATAAACATCCACCATTTTTTTATACAATTATTTTTGCTAAATTACAATAAATAATTACCCACTTCAAGTTAAAAGTAGACAAAAAGTTGTAAATTTCAGAAAAAACGCAATTTTGTAGCGTTATTCTAAGAGAATATTGTAATGAATAATAACAAATTGTTCAAACAATTATTTTTGTTAACTTTAATGGATTATTACCTTGACCTAACTGAAACGTTGAATATAAGTTGAAAAATTGAGAAAAGAACCTTGACTTTCTAACCCTTTTCTAAGAGAAAGTGTCTGAAAACAATAATGAATCGTTTGAACAATTTGAATAAACATCTTATTATCAGTATAAAGTAGTATTCCATGAATTTGAAAAATCTGCGCTTAAAAAACCGCAAAAAAAATCATAATTAACGCCAAAAACTCGGAAAACCCTATTTTTTCACTTATGGGGGTTTTTTGGGACCCTATTAAACAGACTGATGAGGGTGATATTTGAAAAGTGATATTTTTTTCGCATTCTGTGACCAATCCTGAAGAGAAATAGTGAATTTTGAACTCGATTTATCTAATACTGAGATTTCTGAATAAAATTAACAAAGAAGTCTTTTTTTCTGATGGAAAATACGTGTTAAACTTTACGGGGCTTGCGGTACCTCTAAATATTTTTTTTACAAAACAAAAAAAATGCATTTATTTTTTTGTGGATTCGAACAAATTTCCGGGCGTCCTGCAATTTTATTAAAAATATGGTAAAATTGTTTATTGACCATCGCCATATTTTTTACCTGAAAGAAATGTCTCAATAGTATGTGTTCCAAGTTTCGTCAAAAAATATTCTGCAGTTGGAGCGCAATGAATCATAATCAAAATAAAGTCATAAATGTTCGTTGCATGAGAAAAAAATAGTTAAACAAATCATTTCGTCGAAAGTTCAACATTTATCCGTTACAGATAGTGTAAAAATTCGATTGATATAATCATTTTATAACATTTGCTTGGGCTGGAAATCGGTGTCCTTACTTGATATGATTCGTCTCTTTATTAAAGAAATAAGTTCTTCAGTGGAATTCACAAATGAAGGGTTCCACGACATAACCGTGTAAGTGCCATTTTTTTAAAACACGTTTTATTGGCTTCATATCCTTTTGTATTTTCCTCTACATGACTGATGTTTGGTGGTGACTGACGTTATGGATTGATATACCACTCTATAACGAATTAGCCCTTTGTATGGACATGACTTTAATTTCGGAATATTTCCTCGCTCGATGTTAGTGCTTGGGTGGATAATTTATACAATGAATAATACGAACTATAATATAGACTCGGATGACAGGACTGCCGCTTTCATTAATGGACCGCGTGCCCCCGGAAAAGTTTCAGGTGCTGAATGGAGATTAG